>LR132479.1:0-21073 GCA_900634815.1 Paradendryphiella salina | reverse complement strand
GTGGTGGAGGTGGTGGAGGTGGACGGACGAAAAAGGGTCGACAACCAATATTTGGCAGCAAAGCTTGCGTAGCTTCGAGATTGCGCAAGGGCAGCTTGGCCGGGCCGACGAAACTATTGACGATGGAGAGGGCACTGTTGCTTGCGACGCCGGCCGCCAAGACAGGCGAATCTAGAGGGTAAAGTGGTTCACGAAGATTGCGCAAGCAGCAAGCTGTAGTGCGAATCTGCCACGCTTAGCGAGGCGTGGACGGCCCCTGCGTGCGTGACGAGAGGTGCCGTGAGCGACGATGGAGTTGCAGAGCAGCGCAGAAGCGAGCAGCGCAGCGCACAGCAGACGACTCGCAGGTGCAGCGCGGTCGAGTGCGCAAGCAGCTGGCTCATATGCTACGCTGATCTGAGGGTGCAGTCACGAATGGCTGGTGGTGAGGGTGGGTTCTAGACATGCGAAAGCCGCGACAGGGCCGCGTCAACCCGGCCGAATGCGGTAAGCGCGAGTCGTCGCCCTCTTGCCCCATCCCTCAATCAATTACCCTCGTCCGCACCCGTCCAACCCAGCGACACGACGACCTACCGACGACAAAACGTCTCCCAGCGCTGTCTCCAGGCAAGTCTGCACCGCACCAAGAGCCTCTCTTGTCACAGCGCCCCTCCCCGGCGACAGCAGCAGCGCTTCCCAGAATACCTGCCTGTGGCTATCCGCCCTGCTGCGCCGCTACATCATCGGGCTGTGCACTGCCAATCCGCAGCGCCTTGATAGCACGCTATACACCACACGCTCCCCCCGACACTCCACAACCACCACCACAACCACCCCCCAACACCACCCACCACCGCGCACAACGCCATTGCGACTGCAGCTCGCAACCGTCGACGATGGATTACAACAGCCGCGCTCCTCGCGCTGCCCAGCAAACCATGGACACTGACAAGCTCGCCGCCGACATGACGGAGCAGTTTCGACAGGTCCTCAGCCGCAAGCGAATGAACGAACTCACATCACGATCATCACAATCACGCTCCTCCTCGCCAGCGTCACGGGACTTTGGAACCCCCCAGCCGCCGCCATCGCAGTCCGCCCCGCCCACCTACGCTTCCATCAGGAACATTCCGCTCGTCCCTGAGGCACCACGCGACGCACGATCTCTCCGCTTCAGAAACATGCTGCAATCACTCTCCAACATGCCCGTGCGATGGGAAAACCCTGGCCTCCTCGACGAAGCCCTCCGCGTTATCCCTCTAGAGCAAATTTACAACGAAGCTGAAGAGGAGAGCCAGATTCTGCAGGCCGAGGCCGAGAGCATGGCTGCCGGAAAGAAGGCTGCCTGGGGCTACCAAGACTGCGTCGTCCGAGCTCTCCTTCGATGGTTCAAGCGCTCCTTCTTCTCATGGGTCAACAACCCGCCCTGCTCGCGATGCTACTCACCAACCGTCGCTGTCGGCATCACACCCCCACTCCCTGACGAACAAGCACGCGGCGCCAACCAAGTCGAGGCTTACCGGTGTTCGCATGAAGGCTGCAAGAACTACGAGCGGTTCCCGCGATACAATGACGCATTTGTTCTGCTCCAGACCCGAAAGGGACGATGTGGCGAGTGGGCCAACTGCTTTAGTATGCTTTGCCGCGCTGTTGGGTCAAGAGTTCGCTGGGTCTGGAACGCCGAGGACCACGTCTGGACCGAAGTGTACTCTGTGCACCGCAAGCGATGGGTCCACGTAGATGCCTGCGAAGAGGCATGGGATAAGCCCCGGTTATACACTGATGGTACGTTGCTTCTCAGCCCTTCCAACCTCGCACCAACTAACACGACATACAGGTTGGGGCAAGAAGCTCTCATACTGCATCGCCTTCTCAGCTGACGGTGCCATGGACGTCACTCGCCGATACGTCCGCGACGCTAAGCACGCTGCCGAGCGCAACCGCGCCCCAGAGTCAGTTCTCCTTCACATCATGGACGAGATCCGAGCAACACGGCGAAGCAACATGTCCAAGCAGGACAAGTTCCGTCTGCAAGGTGAGGACATCCGCGAAGCCAAGGAGCTCCGCTCCAGCGTCATCTCCTACATTGCACATTCTGTCAGCAAACTACGACCAGAGGATATCATCAATGCCCAGGTCACCCGCCGATTGGACCCAGATGCTCAAAAAGCATTGGAAGGTCGCATGAGCGGCAACTCTCAATGGATACGGGCACGCGGCGAGGGCGGTCAGCAACAGAACCAGCAAGACCCCCGAAACCAGCACCCTCGTTGAAACCGTTGGTTAACCCCACCAACCACCTTACACTTACTATACTACACCCGGTACATTTGCATCACCCCAGGTCTACAACACTAGCCGGGCCATGCGACAATGCGCAGCACCTGGCTCTCGAACATCCAGACCCCGATAGAAGCTAAGATACCCTTCCGACATCACCCGGCAACATTCGTTATGCGGACGACACTCCCGCCTGTACAACATAGAATCTGGGATTCATCGTCATTTGGATTCATTTGCGCTGGCGTTCAGGAGCAAGATTACAAGAGACATAAGCGGTAACCTCTAATGCCTGCACCTACCTCAACAGAGGCCTTTCCTAGTTCTTCCTTGCATCACTTTGGCGACCAAGTATATATATTTTTTTTCACATTCCGTCACTGCGTTTTCCACTTTTACTTTGCGTGTGCGCAGGGTTCTTGCGGCACCGTTTATACCATTTCTGCATATTTTGTTTACGATTTGCGATAGTCTCGTATGTTTATTTCGTATGTCACGAGCATTTCTGGTCACTCTACGCACGACGTATGGGCTTCACGTTTTCAAGCATTCGATTCAATGCTGGCACCTTGGTATGGATGTGTTGTACACGGGAGTGGTTGTGGGGATCCGCAGTAGGACGATGATATGGACGAGGGGTTGACGCGCGTCCGCAGCGCCAACGACGCAACGCAGGGCAGGCTGCACATGATTAGTGCAAGCAATGCAAGATAGAAAATCGAAGCCAAGATTGGCGATGTTTCTGCAAACCACATGCTACCGTTACCGTTAGCTCAATGACTTGTGTAATCTTGTGAGAGATTTTGCTGAAGACGATTAGAGACGGTGGATGAAAGATTTGCGGGGCGGACGCGCGTTTGAGGATACGCAGGACGATTGCGAAGAGATGGCCAGGGTCCACCCGTCCTGCAGTCAAACATCCACTACGCACACGACAGATGTACTAGCAAAAACAAAATAGTGGGAAAGCAAGCCAATGTGCAATTTGTACCGACGGATCATATCATGACAGGAATGAAAGTATCGTTCCGCTCATGCACAAGACCGTGAACGGTGCCCGAGTCATGCGCGATCAGCATCTTGACAGGCGGGCCGTTCGTTTCTCCAGTTCTTACTGCTGGATCTAGTCAAGGGATGCAGAGCAGGAAAAGAGCCACAGGCTAAAAATAACCCAAGGAGAAACGATGACCTGTCTGGGTTCACGCTCGTCCCGCTGTCAGCGTCCGTGTGTATGTTATGGCAGTGGTGGTGATGACGAGGAAGTTGGGAGGCTCTGCGACTGTGCCTCAAAGCCACATGGCAGAGTTTTACTAGCAACGGAATAGTGACATAGGTCTGGCGGTAAAGTGGTTCACGAAAAGTGCCGAATAGCTGTGACTTGGCAGAGCGCTCAAGGCTGTTCGAAGGTGGGTAACGCAGATGAGGACAGGGCCGAGGTGCTGACGGTGGTCGGTGTCCAGAGCGGGGGCTAAAACGGCGTCTGAGGATTTATCCTTGCTTTCATCATCAGGTTTGATTCCTACCAGTTTTGACATGATCGGAAATCATGATTGCAAGCTACTACCTAGGGCCATGGGTGGTATCAAGCACTGAAGGTTGCCAGGTGAACAGCAACAGTGGTGTCACAGAGCGCGTCAGGTTCCCAAGATACGGCCGCCAGCGATAGTACTGCATGGCTTGCGACGCCAGGGCCTAGTCACGCACGTCGTCAGGCCCTGCCAACATGCAGCCTGCCTGCCGGCGGTGCTTTCTCCAAGCAAAGACTAACTCTTGCGCACCTATCTTTATCATGGCATAGCTGTGTCAGCACTCCAACCCACATCAGTCGCAAGCCCACTGAGGCTGGTGAAGACTAAGCACGCCCGTTTACCAGGGTCAGCCACTTAGATCCCGTTGTGCACGGATCACAAACTGGCAGGACACTCGGCTGTGTGGTCGCTCAGCCCCCCTTGGCTGGGCCACATTTGCCTTGCACTTCAGCTGCCGGGTTTGGGTTTCGAGGTGATTGTTTATTCAAAAGCTGGGGGCCAGCCTGTATTAGATTGTCGCACTCGCATTTGCATACCATCGCTCGCTTGACGTTTGTGTCTTGTTATTGACTACATCTCGACCCTGTGATTCATCGACGGCGGCCGCATCATTCACCATCGCTATTTAGTGACATCAGTCAGCAGCCCTGCTTGGTTTCGCGAAATCACTACACTACTCCACCCGCATACGAAAAGCGTAGCCTTCACCACCGCAAATATGGGCAAAGTTGGACGTTTCGCGTGTATTCTCACGCCTATGCTTCTTACTCTCGCATCTTTGATATGCTTTATCATTGTCATGATGGGTCAAACCCCATGGAAGGGCAACGACGCACCAGCGACAGCGGCCGGGCGCGATCTGTACTTCTTCAAGGTACGTCTTCTCAACCCTTACATTCCAGTTTCACCGAATGGTCCTTTTAACAGTACGAAACAGGCGGATACAAGCAATATGACACTCGATTCTGAAACCCTGCTCGACAACCTCCCCGAAGGCCTTGACGGGGACAATGCCTTCATCGAGTCACTACGAGGCAAGGCCGACTCAAAAGAGCTCAAGGACTTCTACCAAGTCGGTCTCTTCTCCTACTGCGAGGGCAACAAGAACAACCAGACGGGTGAGGAGGAAATTACATACTGCTCATCGCGCAAGTTCCAGTTCCACTTTGACCCTCTCGAGGTGTGGGAGATGAACGGCACGAGCATACAAGAGGCACTGGGCGACAAGTACGAAGACGGAATGAACATATACAAAAAGGTTGCTGGCTGGATGAACTGGGCTTTTGTCATTACTCTGGTCCTGACCGCCTCGGAGTTTGTTATTGGGTTTTTCGCAATCTTCTCGCGGTGGGGTAGTCTTATCACTACCATTGTTTCTACCGTAAGCTACTACTACCTTTCCTCCTTCTTGATAGACATGATCTCACTAACATGCGACTCCTCAGGCCCAAACCATCTTCGCCATCGCCGCCGCCGCAACCGCCACAGCCATGTACGGTGCCCTAACCGGTGTCTTCAAGACAGCCCTCGACCCTTACAACATCGATGTGTCCATGGGCTCGCAGATGCTATCTACCCTCTGGATTGGTGTCGCCTTCTCCGTTGCCTCTGGCTTCTTCTGGCTCATCAGCGTCTGCTGCTGCAGCGGAAAGAGCTCGCATAAGAAGATGGTGGCCGAGAAGACACCGTACACGTACGAGCGTGTTGCTAGTCCTGCTTTTGGTGGCCAGCAGGGTCACCAGATGCAGCAGTGGCCTAGCAGCCAGAAGCAGACGCCGCAGATGGGAGCTACGGCTTATGAGCCATTTAGGTCGCGCGTCTAAATGCCCCATGCCCTGGACATTGAGAACATGGCAGTGTTGATATCGAGGGCAAAGGTCAGTCGAGCATGTGGCGACTTTGTAATAATGATTTGAATGACCATCTGTGGGAATCTCGTTTTGGTCTGGGTGCTTTATATCCCCCCTACTGGCGTTTTTAACATCATCTTGCCTTGTTCGCACAGCATCATATTGCAGCAGATGGTACTGGTTTGAACGAATACATCTACGAATACATCTACGAAACAACTGGCACCCCTCTCTATCTTTTACCTGTGATGATTATACTGGGCTTTTTACAAGAAACGCAAACTGCCTCGGGGTTCAAGAGCTGGTACGCAACAGCGACTCGTTGAATGTCATCAATATGCCGTTCAACAACGAAAACCGACATGGCAACCTACAGCTCCGCCTATTCTCACCAAGTATGACATGGCCACCCAAAGCAACACAGCAAGTGAGTCTTGGAAACACAGACAATTCGATGCATAAGATTAGGTATCTCGTCAACTATAACAACTCACACATTCTACTCTCACTGCTCATGCGTGCCGACAAACCTTGGCGGAAGATCCAAGTCCCAGCTGGGCCTTTCCACAAGCACCACTTCAGGCGCGTGAAAGCTATCGTCTCCACTGATGGGCACAATACCCAATATGGGTCGGTACTTGAAAGTATGCCACCACGGCTCATTCCGTTTACTTTTCTGCTGCTCCACCTCTCCAACTTCGCCTCCAGTGCTGGCGGCATCTTCTACATCGTCATTAGGCTGTTCGCCGTCCTGTGTTGTGTTTCTGCGGAGGGTCGCTAGCGGTTGGCTGTTATCTTCGACATCTTCATCCTCGTCAGCGGCCGTCTTGCGACCCACAGCATTGACATCGACCCATTTGCGCCTCCCAGCTTGGTCGCTCTCGTCGCTTTGGAACTTGCGCATCTTCGTGACTGGAGCCTCTTTCTGGGGGATCGCGTCACCAGCACCGCTGTTGTGCTTGGGAGTATCGCGCTTGCGCTTCTTGCCTGTATGGTCTGCGTCGGAGATGGGCAAGTCTTTGGTGAGGTCGAACATGAAAAGCCATTTCTCACCGTACAACCATACGCGTTGTTGTGAGTCAGAAACATCCCAGACGCAGCCCTTTGCAGGGAGATCAAGCTGCTTGTACTCGCGCGGGTAGCTGGAGGGTGGGTTCCTTCGCGACCATTCGGACAAACGACCGGACATGACATTGAAAATGTAGAGCTGATGTTCTGCAGAAACCAACAACAACCGGTAGTCTACAGCAGGTAGCTCATGTGATTGAGGATGTGGGTTGTGCCTGGTGGGGTGCACGGCAGGGTTGCCGTTGGGCTCTGGACGACTAGAGGCTTCTGGGTTGGGCTGGAAAGAGAGCAAAACAGGCGTTGAGTCCAATCGGGGAAGGAGATGACTGGAAGGGTTTCGTATCCAATGTTGACCCAGGTATGTGATTTGCTCGCTCGTCTCCTCCTCATCGTCGGACTCATCATTCTCATCAGCGACAGGAGCTGAATCGTCAATGTCTATCTCTGGGGCGGTTGTGTCTTCGTGCCCTTCGATGACCCATGTATCCACATACCCTGCAAGATCGACAACAGCAAAGACGTTTCCATCGTCGGAGAAATTGGCATGTGCAATCGATCGTTCATAGGCACCAGAAGGACCACTAAGAGGATTTTTCGTAGTTGTGTCGCGATCAAGACGATGGAGGGGTTGAACCTTCTTCAGCGCGCGAGGCATGTCCGTGGGATCATCTGTCCGCACGATTCTGACCACTTGGACTTCGTCGCTAGCCAAGACAGCTGCGAGCCACTTGCCAGTCGCTGCCATTTTGAGAGTCTTTGCACCTGCGATTGTGGGCATCTCTAGCTTCCGTACACGAAGTCCAGGTGCAGCTCCAGCTTGTGGATGCAACAGCTGGAACAGCTTGACTGTGCTGGCTGTCGCAACAGCAAGGAGTCCACCATCTTGTGAAATAGAGGCCGATATAATGTTCTCCTCTCCCTGAATTGCGAGGCGCGCAACCACCTTTGGCTTCTCTGTACCGTCGTCCTGAGGATTGACCCGCCATATCCGGACTTCTGTATTCCACCAGCTGACTAACAACCTTGCGTCTGGCGCGCTCGTCATGGGAGGGGTCGGAGGTAAAGACGGAAGGCCACGACTAAGCTCCTTTCCGAACTGACGGATGGGCACAACAATTGGCTGAGTGTCGATACCTAGACGCACATACGTTAGCTGTGAAACATGGTATGTAGTAGGTGTTCCGTACCTCCGGAGACGACAACGCTGAGCTTGTTGCCTTCGTATGTTGCCATGGCCTTGACATCGTGTTCGTGGTGTCTTTGATGAGACACCTTTCGCCATTTTCCACTCTGTCCCTGGGCCTGACCTTTCTTGCTCGTGTAGAAGCAGGTACGGCGATCCATACCTGCACTGAAGATGCTGGAACCGTCGCGGGTCACAGCAAGATCGAGTACGTCCGCTTCGTGTCCGGATATCCTTTGGGTCTGACTGTAGTTCTTGCCGCTGTAAATTCGGATATCGCCAGTAGAGTCTCCAGATACAAAGTCGCCATTGGAGAGGCATTTCACCTTCCATACCAAGATTTCTTTTGGACCGCCACGAGGGCCGCTTCCTAACGAGATGTTCCTGATCACGTTGCCGTTTCTGGTATCAAACACCCGGATCATACTATCCGCAAAGCCGGCGAGAACCGTGTTATGATCCTTGTAGGTAATGCTCAGGGCGCGCGCTTTCTTGTTCGTAGCGCGGGAGATGAAGCGCTCGAAGGTAAGGTCGTTGTCTTCGGTAGATAGTAGGACGATTGTTCCGTCCGCGCAACCCGCGACGAGCTTTTGTCGCATTCCGCTCTCATCAGCTGAAGCTCCCTTGGACACATTCTTTTGCCTGGGCTGGGCAGCAAAGCACCAGACTTCGCTGTGGTTGCCGTTTGAATGACGCGCGGGAAGGCCCGTAATGAGATCCCATTCCGTAACGCTGCTCGAGTATCCGATGCTGAAAAGTCGCAAGCGACCCGGAGCTACCTTGCCCTGCGCGTCGCGCTCATCCGGCTCCTGAGTCCAAGCCAGCCCTTCGACGCTCCTGTCTTTACCGCCATAAAAGACCTTCTCTTGAAGCCAAGATCCATTCGCAGGGTTCCATATTTCGATATTTCCGTTCGCGCGCCCAATAGCAAGCCTCAGGGACTCAGGGTCTTGCTGTCCGTGTTCAGCTTCGGGATGCGAGAAGGCGAGCGCGTTGATGGCAGATGGAGGGTATGGCACAAAACGAGAGCGGTGAATATCCATGGCGGATTTTGGGAGGCTGATTGAGCCCACGATATGTTCAAATCTACGCGCAAGTGAATGAATCGAGCGCTGGTATCAAGATACTACACTCATTGTGACGAAAGAGCTCGTTCGCGAAGTTCTCTCGAACTCTTGGCAAGACGACTCTGACTTTTCGGTGGGTCCGACCGGAGCTCCGGCAAGGTTTCTCCGAGGTATTGACGACCTCCGCACGACCTCCGCAGCTGCATCATGATATCCTCGATCTCAATCGCCTCCACAGGATATGACTGCCTTAAAGCACCCAATTTTTTTTGGCACACTCAAACTTTGAATTACTGCTCAACTGCTCTAGTCTCTCGGAAGGTGTCCCTAAACCTGATGCACCCCTTCACGCACCCTCCTTCCGACCACCTTTTACTAAGATTGGAATCCGCGCCCTGGTTCTATAAACACCCCAGATCGTTTCTATGACGGTCAATGTATTCGTAACAAGACGAGAGAAGAGTTTCCACACCGTACACATAATATCAGGGACATGCGAGGACTTAGCCATCTGCTTGCGGCTTCAAGTTGGACCAGATGCTGGGCAACTGTTCATCGACATTGAGTTGCATATAATGTCGATATGACCAGTCTATAGCAGCCCAGGTCTAGGGAAATAACCCATATACATCATTGGGGCGGCTTATCTACAGAGATGTTGGAACCCCCTTATGGAGGACAGTCTTTGCTCGTATACCACGAGCAGCCTGCAACAACCGCAATTCTATATTTGGGGCCATGACTTCAAAGTTATTTGTGGCAAAAACATCATGACCAGGTTGGCTACTAAAAGCTCAAGCTGGCCGGACTTGCGTGACTGAAATCTACTCGCTTTGTTTGAGAACCCTTGTGGCACTATTGAATGCGTAATCGGGCGTTCCAGACGCCTGGTCAACACCTACAAAAAGCTATGTGTTCGACATTCCTCATGACTGAATTAGGCGAGTCAAAACTAGCCTCGCCGGTCCCACAGCCGGGTCAAACTCGATGCATCGACACGAACGTCATGGCAGAGCCGTTGCTATAGAAGCATTAGTGGCTTGATGCACATCAAAGAACAACTCTTGATGCAGGTGGGGCACCCGATATCATCAGTGTCGCGAGGAACTGACAGCAATGTTGAGGACCGATATGAGAGATGTTCGGGCTGGCCCGAGGTTTCGTAGAATCCTGATTGCGCAATGAGGGTAACATTAAGATCTCCAGGGGCTGGCTTGAGCGGTGATGAGTTTACGCAAGATCAGTCACATGTGCATCCCACCCAAGCAAATAACTGAACAGGTGGACAGCCAAGCATCTAACCGATCTGTTCAAGTTTTTTACCTGGATGGGGTGTGGGCAGCGCCAGGTGCCGCCGGCCTGAGTCGGGATCAACGCCTCATGTTGGTCATCGTTTCGTAATCCCCGATGTGTTTCATGATGCTTGACAGTAGTGGTCTGTGAAGTACAAAGGTGCGCGTACACGGTGCGCGTCCAACGCGAACGTCTGAGGGGTTTGTAGCGTCCAAGACACGCTTTCAGACGTTATCGTGATGATCCCGCGATGAAGCAAAGGGCGAACCTTGGAAACGTCAAGGCGAGAGCTTGGACCGTCGGGCGGGGTAAGTGATGGTAAGCGTTATTGCGGCCGGCTTCATCATCCGTGGAACACGAGGCAGTGATGCCGTCTAGAAAGTCCGGTTGCAACAGACAGGCGTTCCTACTAACATTGGTCGACACAGAAGGGCGGATGTTGAGTATTGAAACATGCAGCGCGTTCTCCGCAGCCGCATTCCGGGACAGTTGGAAAGTTTGCTCATGGTCAGCCGTGCAAGCATGCACAGATCTTTTGATAAGTGCATGCGGTGGCCAGGTAACGCCTTTAAGCGACAGAGCTGAGAGTTCGGGGTCCTTCTATGACGAGTCGCCCGTAGCACCCGATCACAGTTCTGCAGACCCCGGTGCATTGTTACTGGGGAATGTAGTTAACGTCTTGTCATACCAACCATCATTCTCTTCAAAAGGATCCGCTTCGTCAAGAAAACTCAGAACAAATTTGCTCGTAGTGAGCTGGTCATGAAGATCGGCCCACATGAGGCCAGTCTCATACCGTGAGATTGTCCGACCGAGGTAGCTCTGAAGGTGTGCACGGAGTATGATCGAAAAATAGCCTGGGTCCTTGAGGTCGCGTGCGCACAGCTCAAGCACTTTAAGACGCGTTTTGCTCGCGACTGTGACATAGACTCTGGATCCTGGACGTGCTGAGGTGCAGTGGTGGCTGGCTACAATACGGTTGCGGATGCCGGCTGGCTACTAGCTGCGGCGACAAGCTGATGCAAGACTCTTAGGGTCTTGAATGCGGAGTAGACGCGTTCATTCGTGCTTTTTCTCACGCGTATGATGAACGCGAAAGATCGCGCTAAGACCCGTCATGGCGAGATGATGGGTCCAGCTGCATTTCAATATCCGAAGCCGAACCACTTCATGACTATCCCGTGGGTTGCGAAACGCCGCATGTTCCTATGCTGCAGTGATGAGCATCGCATCTGACAGGTGTGTTGGGTGTGTCAGCCAAGCACCAGCAAGTCATTCAAAGAACGCTACCATGGGCTCGAAGGGAATCTCCAAGACGTTCATGTCAGATGTGTGGAGTACGGCCGAAAATGCTTGCAGGACCTCGAGGCGATTAACACTCGCTGATGCAGCCACACAAAGCTTACGCTCGCCTAACGTTAGGAGCCGCAGTCCACATAATTCCTTGGTTACTACGGCGCATGCATGATGGAAGGGTTTGCCTTCCACATTTAGGGCATCCAGTCAATCGTTGCTTGCTACAACCGCCGTCACAAGTGATGCCTTTGCGGCGCGCACCAGGACGTTGTGTGAGGATGCTGCCCCCGAAAAGCCAACTCCGCCACAGGCAGTCCGGCAAGGGAAGGTCTAAAGCGGGTTCTCAAGAACTTTGAAGTGGAGGCGTGCTAGAGCCCACAGACTGGGCCACGGTAGCATAATTGGCAATTTGACGAACTATGTTAGATTCAGACACGCGTTGCTAGTAGATTGTCCCCAGACGCGTAGACTCCCGGGCTGCCTCAGCACGGCGAAACGCTAAAGAATATCTCAAAGCATCACCCAACCATGGGCCCAACGGTTGGGTCTTGGGCCCCAGTAAGGCTCGATCACTGTTACGCGGGACGTATCTAATCGAGTTTTGGGGCAGGCGAAGGGATACGAGCGTGGCGTGCAGTGATTCTGGTCGCTACTAATGAACCCCGATGTTTTTTTTCTCCTGAGATTATGAGGGGTGGCCCTGTGGAACGTGAAGTCATTCTCGAGGGCACCACCAGAGCATAGCTAAGCGGTGCCGGCGGTGCGACGCGTGACAAGGATGCAACGTGCCGACAGGCTTCTTTTGCTGACTTGGTCCGGCCGAATAAAAGGAGGAGCATTGCAGAGTCAAATCAATGGTGAAATTATGACGATGTGGAATCAAAGGACCCCGCTTGGCGGTGGCCTAAACTCAGTTACGCAAAAGCACGTCAGGGGAACCACCACGACTCTGGTTACAGGCATGGAGGGTTGAATGCAAACAGCGAGTGCGCCGGCCACAATACCATATGCAGGTCTTGGCCGTGTCCAAAGCAAGTTGTTTCCTGTGCGCAGGCGACGGACGCATTGGACAGTGATCGCAGCCTACGCTGCAACCTGGTATAGCTGCATGAGTGGCCTCGCCGGAGCTGCAGCAGGGCTCCTCTGATTCGAGCGGGGACAGGCTCAGATTGCAGCCACCGCTCAGCTCAGACCGTAGCTCGCCCGCGCAGCCCATACGCGTTGAGAACAAGCAACTGCAGCAGCCAGTATTGGTGCGAAGTGCGAGGCGCGAGGGATTCAGTCCTACGCTGCCGTCAGGCAGAGAGAGGATGTCGCTGCTGTGCGTGTGAGACTGTGGTGCATGCCCGGCAGCGGGTGCGCGCGACAGCCAGCGGGAGCAACAACGACAGTGGTGATATTTGCGGAAGATACGGGACCACGACGCGTTCAATGAGCGTGTTCCTGGACGAAGCTTCCCAGACGCAAAAACGCCATGGTTGATCCACAATGGGGGCACGACGGCGGCGGAACATGCATCGGTTGGCTGGGCGCTGGGGGCGTATGAGGTTCCCTGTTCCCATGCTGCACAAGTTGCCGTGTATCGGATTTGGTTAGCTTCAACCTCCTAGGCCTTGCTCACCCAGTCGTTTTCTCGAAGCTGCGTCCGTCTGTATCGTGCTCTCCTCTCACCTCCTCACCCTCTCATACCTTCTCTTTCATTACGGTCGAGCACGGAGAAGTCTTGGATCTGATGTGGTGCTGAGTGTTTCGGCTCCCTATCTTTCCATAAAACTCCCCATCTCCTGCTCTCGGTCATCTATACCCGACCGCCGTCCCTCCTCGAATAGGATCGTGAAGAGTATCAGACTCCCTGTACCTTCAACCCTCATTCACCGCCCGACTCCCTACCTCGTCTCTCGCTGGACGTAGAGATACTCGCTGTACTCTAGTCCTTCGCTCCGCATACAGTCGTCAACCCAGACTCCTGTACTTCCAGCCTCGCGTGTGACAATTGGGCTCTCATCTCGGTAGGTTATACAGCTTCTTCTCTTTCCAAGCTCCGGACATTTCGGCCAATTGTCGGATCAACCGGTGCCTACTCACCCCAAGGAATGCCGCCCACACCGGACCAACTAGGAAGATATGGACCTCAGAGGCCCTCGGTCAGAAGATGCAAGTGTCGGAAGAATGTTGGCGGTGAACAGTTCCTAGATGGTTGAGGCTCCTAGTCTCAACTCTTGAGACTGCCTAAAGTAAATGTGCCAGCAAAGAGCATTTAACTGCACGCGAGACATTCCCGTCACTCTTTTTTTCTACATGTTCGACAAAGACTCTGTCTCGACAATATACGCCTATCTCCCACTGTCCGACATTCGACGACTGCAATGCATCTGTGGACTAGAAGCTTGTCGTTGCGCAATCACGGTCGTGGAAAGTATTGGAGAGGAGTTTACCCTGCACTCGGCTCACCGACATCCTCCTACGTGACCCCATCTGACAACGTCGACGCTTCTTCCGAAGTCGCCCCATGACCCTAGTGAACGCACGGCCTGCGTGTCCGATGCTATGGAACACCGCTACCTCTGAAAACCTTGGACCTATCTGCCGAAACTTCACTCTGTGACGAGAGCAATTGCTAACGATAATCTGCTCCAGACTGTCCGCCACCAGTTGCACCAGAACCACCAGTACCGCAAAGAACGAATTTGCATTCCATCTTTCGGCAACTTACAATTAGCCAGGCGGACTCGTTAGCTCGTGCTCTGCCCCATCTCGAGACTCCGTTCAATTACACCCTGCTTTCTGGATGCAATTAGCAAGGAACTCGCCTTCTTCGACTATTTTTGCTGTCTTTCTCGTGTCTTCACACGTCTTTCGCTCACTAACATAATCGTACTAATCTTCCAAAGGTATGCGTCATGATCAAGACTCTGCTTAAATTATCCACTAATATAATCGTTACAGGCTCTGTCTACTATAACCTGTTACCGCTTCTTCCGTACTCGAAGAACCCGAACTACAGACTCTTTTAGCACCAACTAATTACAGTCTCTACATTTGTTGCCTCACAGCCTACCACTCCGTAATCTGGCTTATCTTTAGAAGCCATCCACTCACTCAACCCCTACGTCTATCCCACAGACCTGACGACTATCATCTCGACATAGAGCGACATTATCACAATGGCGTATCAACAACAACAACAACAATCACGCTACGGCCAGTGCGACTCGTACTTTGTGGAGTCACACGATGACGGCGTCTATGCCATGCGGGCTGAAGCCAGAGAGAGGCACCGAGCAGTGTCTAAGATGCAGCAACGGGCTATCGCTGAGGATCTCTCAAGGATGACGGCTGATGAATACCAAGAAGACATTATGCAGCACATGATCCATATGGAGTCACAAACACTTCCTGATGTCAACTCAATCGACATTCAGACCGAGATCCAATGGTTCATGCGCCCATATCTGCTCGACTTTTTGGTAGAAGCTCATGCTGCATTCCAACTACTGCCCGAGACTCTGTTCCTTGCTGTCAACCTTCTCGATCGCTACTGCTCTCGCCGTGTTGTGTACAAGCGCCACTACCAACTCGTTGGCTGCGCTGCTCTCCTCATTGCTGCCAAGTACGGCGACAAGAAAGACCGTGTGCCCACCGTACGGGAGCTCAAGTCTATGTGCTGCTCTTTGTATGACGATGAGATGTTCACCCAGATGGAGTGGCACGTTCTGCAAACGCTCAACTGGATCGTCGGCCACACCACCGTGGATGCTTTCCTCCAGATCGCCCTATCGGAAGCTCCCTACGATGCCGAAGTTGAGCATATGACACTCTACATCGCTGAAATTGCTCTCTTCCACAAGGAATTCGTCTCCACCCGGCCATCGGTCCTCGCTCGATCTGCACTTGCACTCGCCAGGTGTGTCCTTTCCCGACCACAAGCTAGAAACACCGACTGGTCTGGCGCCTATGACCCCCAGACAGTAATTGGCCTATCCAACCACCTGTACCAGCCATCTCCTGTACTCTCCCGCAAGTATGCTTCTATGCATTTGTCAACTGTATCCGCCACCGTAGACGAATTCTTGCAGCGACAGGCACAGATTGCGCGCCGGCAAGCAGCCCCGCCAACGCCGCCCCCGACCGTCGTCGTTGATGAGCCAAAGCCTGCCTCCGAAGCTTTTGGTCCTCGAACGCCTAACAAGAATCCGTACGCCTCTGTTATGCACAATGGGTGCCTCACCCCGCCAATCACTCCTGAAGGTGAACAGTTCACTTATGGTCACGTCGTCAAGTCCCAGCCTGCCTCAATGTACCCTACTACTCCCACGTCGGACCATCCCGGAGCACAGCACCAAGGACAATACTTCCACAACCAATATCTCCACCCCCAGCACATGTAAACCATTACTCGTCCTGGGCAGCTGCCGTATATCCTCACTGTCAAAAAAATCAACTGGCCCGGACCGTCTTGGTACCGTCTATGCGTGGTCCGTTGTATCAAAAATAGTCGTGTATGATCGCCATAGCGTGGTAATTCTTTTCAGCATTTACAAGCGTCTGTTACTGTTATATTGCGATATCAAAGACGTCTCCCTTCTGTTTTGAGCATTTCCTTTGTTAGGTCCGACCAAAGACGCTACATGGTCGTCCGCTGCCGTCTCTACCAGACTTCAGTCGGTAGCTCGGTTCGTGGAGCCCAGGTCAGGTCGAACTGCCCTTCTTCTTGGACATCGGATCCATCTAATATGGGTTGTTTGATCTGGGCCCTCGGCTTGAGGGGTGGAAAAGCTGCTACAGGCTGAAATTGGAATACAAGTAAGCACAATCAAGCTCACTCGCAACTGCTGTTTGCTTAAGCGAGCAGATATACCCTTCTTTTCTCAATTTAACGCTTTTATCGAACCATCTTTGTTCTCTAGGTTTCAAAATTTTCCTTTGCTTTTGTGGTGGAATGGTGAAAAAATAATGTGCGAGTGCCGTGCCACAAGCATGGGCTACGTCTAGATTGTACTTGACAGCGGGACTGGAAGCGCTACGAAGAATATCATTAGTTATAGAAACGGTCACCCAGAATAAGGAATTGGTCTCACTTGTCCACTTCCATGGTGTTTCGATGTTTATGCGTTTCAGCCTGCGATATGCCCTGCGATATAGGCTGGGCGAGTGGATGCTTGACGTTATGCGCCGCAAACTACATCCACTCGTCGCATGTTTTAAAGTGAGCAATGAGATCTCGATTCTTTAAGATTCCCTCGCTCCGCTCATTGAGCACTAAAGTACTCTCTTCGTGTAATTCAGTTGTGAACTCTGGCGAGTATGCCTCTAGTGAGTAATATACGGCGCCTATAAGGCCCTATCAGCACTGTCATCCACTAACCATTCAAGATCTCTATTACCACCGCCAATGCACCCACAAGAGGTTACAGACTGCTCTCACCCTATACCGACGATGACACAACGTTCGCACATAACACGCTTTGTCCTCGATATGCCGAATCTGACCCTAATTCTGCGCCGCCATCTCCTGCCTCCATCGAGTCCCTTGAGGTCTTCGATAGCATTCCTTGGCGAAGGGGCTACATCTCGCTGGACACCCATTCAAGGGCAAAAGGCAATACGCTACTAGGGAGATGGACGAGGAACAAAGTTCACGCCATGGTGGTGCTTTTGCTCTTGATAACCCTTGTAGCTGGTTGCACGCTAATCGTGCATCTAGCTGTCAGACACAAGGAAAGCAAGTAGGAGAAAATAAGCGCCCCATAGCTTGGACATGAGGCAGCATGCAGGGACACCCAACACAACTGAATTCACCTCGGGCGCAGAAACTGGACTCTGTGGAGCCCTTGAGTTTCGCATTTTGCTATCTTTATTGTCTACAAGTCACTCTGCCCCAGTGAACACGACGGAGACATGGCGTGGCGTCCTCCGGAACGCCTGAGATCGAACCCCTTGCAAGGAGGCTCCTGGAGCCAGTCAGCCACAACCTGCCGTTCTGCGGGCAAACGGAGGTAATCAGGCGCAGATAACATTAAACTGCGCGTTGGACGACTTGCCCAAGATGGAAAGGGATCTGCCTTGTAGATCTATCAACGATGCTGGGATGCATGAGCTGGATGTGCCGTGGGACATGCTGTGTTGGCTGCGCAATTGTCGGAATAAACTCTTTTTCTTTTTCTTTTTTGCGTGCTTTTGTTTGGGAAAGAAACAAGCGAGTACGCGCCTTGATGCATCATATGGTTAAAATCATGGATACTATGGAACTTGGAGGCTTAGTGTAAATGAATAACGCAAACTCTTTGTCCCGCAGCATGGGTTGAGCGGATACATATTTGACTTCGAGGTTCGTTACCATGATCACGTGGATCTTATCTTATCGCAATCTCGCGATACCGCAACCCGAACACTCCCAATGGTAGTCTACGTCGGGAAACATAAGCACTGGCTGGTACTGCAGATGCAAGCTATGGCGTAAAAAACACGATTCTGATGTCTGAAATCGACAGCAGCAGGCCGCTGCTCGCTCCCCCATCATTGTCACCTGGTCATCCTCACGCATTTGATATCAAACAAACGCGCAATATGGCCACTAGTGCTCCTCCTTGTTCTTGTCCACCTTTCTGCATTTCTTTGTACACTGCCGCTTAGTCGCGTAGCAGAGCTTCGCTTATGTCAGAAACACTATGAGATCCACGATCCGGCCTCTATCCAGCCAGATGGTTCGATACCAGAGAAACTGTGGAAGATCAATGACATTCAGCGTCAATTTGCGTGGCTGCAAGGGATCATAGAAACAACGCTCGTTGCGTGTTGTATTTGATGTTCATTTCGGCCTATCTAATGTCTGAGTACAGGGTGCATAAGCTGATATCGCGTCCATAGACTTCATCGTGACCATACCATTCAGCTTTATTGCCGAGAAGTGGGGCGTTAAGGCAGTACTTTGGTGTAATTTGCTCTCAAGAATTTTTATGAGTGCTTGGGTGATCATCGTTGGTATGTACTGCGACGCTACAGCTGTTTCTTGTGAAATAACCTTATTGTATCAGGTCACTATTCCCATATTTTCCCACTAACGCCGTCATTGATGGCCCATTCTTCCATGTTGTCGGGGGCGAATGCGTTTTCCAGTCCACCATCTTCACTTTAACCTCTGCATTGACTAGCGAATACGCTCAACGGTAAGATACACCTAAGATTTTCCAACACCGTGGCATGTCACAAGACTAACTACTCTCAGAGCATCATACTTCTCTTACATAAGCTCGGCATCATACGTCGTTTCGTTCGTAGGACCAACTCTAGCTTCCTTTACCATGAGCAAGAATCTATGGCTACCGTTTTGGATCAGCATCGCGCTCCTGCTTTGTGTAATACCTACAGCCAGCACACTCCCAGCAATTTCAAATCTCCCCGCTACGAGCCCAGAACATGTTCTTCAAGAGAATGAAGAAGAAGCCAAAAATTTACTCGAGAGTAGAGACATGAGCCCAAACCACTATGCCAATGCATTTGAAACAGATTCCAGCATCCTCCGAAGCATCATGCACGCGCTTCGAAAAATGAGGCGCTTGTTTGTGGGTCGCAAGAGTTTCCAAACTTACTCTGCTCGTTTTTCTTTACTGCTCTCGCAAGCTCAGATACGAAGCTTCTTGTACAGTGCATCTCGAAGCGATACGAGTGGACGTTTGCAAAGGTTAGTGATCTGTCGAGTACCTGAAGGTATTCGACCCACTAACACTGTTCGCAGGCTGGTTACACGCTTTGTGCTAAAGCACTGGTGAACTTTACTCTACTCGCTCTCGTGGTGCCTTGCATGATTCACACCTCAATGTCACCCAAGGCTGACGTCTGTGGCTCTGAAGTTCGCTTCAATATTCTGGGCGCCGAAATCAGCATTGCAGTGTCGGTAATCGGTGTGTTGTGCGCGGCAATAGCTTCCAGGTTCTGGAAACTGAAACTCCTGCCTGTTCTACTGTTGCACAGCAATCACAAAAAGTGCAGCAGTGCAAACTGCAACCAAAAACGTACTAACGGCAATAGCTCCTTGAGATCAATCTTAAATATTCACACAGGATAAAGTAAAACCGACTTATGGATACACAAAGTATAAGAATGGTCGAAACAACAAGACCATGACCCCAGCCTTGCTCGAAGTAGATACCCCAGTCCTCCACCAGTTGCCCAACCCGACCTCAGAGCTCACTGCAAGTTCGTTTCGGCAACCGATTGAAGGTGTAGTTTTCCGTTTCAAGCAAGTCCGTAGGGTATGCAAATAGAGTCGCAAAGTATTCGGGTGATATTGGGGGATATGTCCCCGGTGACCTTGGAGATAATCAATATTCTGCATTTGTTGGGCCGATGCAAAGAGACGGAACTTGACGAAGGAGATCCTTTTGACAGTTTTCAGAGGCGTGCCAGGTAGAAAACGGTTGTGACGGCAAAGGTACTGCTTCCACAGAAACTGGAGTAATGAACAGTGGATACGATAACCATCTATAGAGTTCTGACGTAGGAAATTACGGCGCCGATCCTTGTTCAGGCAAAAAGATATATGGAACGTTTGCCGCTGAGGAGGTGAGATATTATTGGTAGGACCAGTATTTGTCACTATTGATCCATTATGCTGCGGCAAGGCCGTGGATGAGCTCGAAGATAGTCTAGGAAGCAGATCCCAGCTTGGTGGCCGCGTTACGAACCCATTGAAAGACCCGTGGTACAATATGTTGCTGGTTGCCCGTATATGGATTATATGGCGATGTATACACTTTTTAATATCCGCAAACAAGCGCTGCCAACTGAGCCCAGCTGGAGAGCGCCCTGTCAACCTTGTAGGATTACTCGGCCTAGTATCAGGAATAAGATGATTATTTGTTTCCTTCGAATTTCATTTGATGACTTCGGTAATGCGAAAGCCTCTACTTCAACAAAATTGTCATACGCATCCCCATTGACTGTGGATGCATCGGGAGTTTTGTCATCATCTTCGTTTTTGTCAGAGCAGTCTTCATGGTGCTTCTGCTGAAGTAATTTTGCATTAGACGAACAAACTGGTAGTTTCGCAATAGTAGATTGGGCCAGAAACCTAGACTTGTACCTCACGAGGCGGGAGGTCCATGTTCCCATGGATTCCGAGGCGTCGCATTTCAAATTAGCCGCGTACATCTTAAGCATCCAACGTAGGTTTCTCCGCAGCCGATATGGTTCGACGTGGGTGGTGCCTTGCTCGGTTACGTGTCTTTACGTCTTCGCTGATCGGAATTTGATCGAGGACCTGAAGAAGTGCGCGCTAAGGAGATTGCGTACATATCTCGTCGAGTTAGACATCTTCCCAGTGACACGCAGTAATGTCATCGAGTTGGTACGGTATGCTTACGATAACCAATGTACGCATGCTTATGTGGAAGGGGAACAGGTGGGCCCACTGTGCAGCATGGTAGTGGGATTTGTTGCGCGTCATCTCCATGTCTTCAACGGCTTTGCTGAATATTAACAGCTGCTGTGCGAAAAGGGGGGGGGGGGGGGGGGGTGTTTTCGCTGTTT
>LR132478.1:0-44360 GCA_900634815.1 Paradendryphiella salina | reverse complement strand
GATAAGTAGTGGTTGAAGTGGAGGCGTTCTCCATGATTTGCGCACACGAAAGAAACATTAGGTGTTGGCGGCAGAGGTGAAGGGGAGGGCAAAAGGTGGGGAGGGGAGGGGGCGGTGAACCCAAGGCAAACTACACAGAGAAGCAATCAACGCCCACTGTCGAGAGTCGAAGTGCATACAACAAATCATTCAGTTCTGATCATCTGGATGCGACTCTACTATCCTCCCTTCTCTGCCGCTTTGGTAGTAGTTCAACGGGATACGGCTTGCCCTCAACACGCGCGATGCCTCCTTGCCCCAGCTCCGTCGCAAACATGAATCAGCCAGATGCATATCAGTAGGCGCCATTGCACCATTCATCACATAGACTCATACGTCTCACTCCTCTCCATGTTCTCGACTGCATCTCGCGCAACGACCCTGGTTTGTTCCTTGACGCCGTCCATCTTGCCAATCTCAGCGAACCGTTGTTTCCATAACGCCCATCGCTCTTTGCTGAACTCGGACTTGCCTTTCCAGAGTTCGCCGCCGCGTGCGGGGTTGCCTTGCTTGCGGTCCGAGGGCGTGAGGTCCTTTTCTTGGCGGAAGAGCTGGTAGCCGTTGCCCAAAACCCAGGCAGCTGCGGCCGGGACGTTGGCGTCGTGTTTCTGGTTGGCGGTGGACGATGAATCGTCGACGGGAGGTGTTTCAAGGGCGATTCTCATGGCAAAGAGGGCGTACATCGAGAGGTCATGTAATTCGCTCTCTGCTACGCGAGCGTAAAAGAAGTTCATGTTTGCCCAGGCTTCCACCTCTTGCTCGATGAAACCCTCGTGTGCGACTGGAGCGTCATTGTATGCTTCGCGACAGGCCATGCCAAATTCGGTCATCTCGCTGTAGAGGTAGCTGTACTTTTCATTGTCTGGTACAGAATGCTGTTTGAACGCCTTGATCAAGTCGACGAGTTTGTCATGCTTGCGGGCCGCAGCGACTTTGCGGTATGTGAAGCATTTCGCTAAATGAATGATACAATGCCAAAGTTCCATGAAGTTTATATCGTCAAGGCTGGCAGACTTGATCTTCTCGTCAATAGGCCGGAAAAGTCGCGATGCTGCTTCGTTGACATCGATGCTTTCATCAAGGTATTCCCGGACGATTGTGTAAGTCTCGCTTCCCTCTTGTGGACGGAACCATCCTCTTATCTTTGCTATCTCTTCAATATGTTTGGTGCCATCACCTGCGGAAGCAAGAGCCTGGTGAATCTTTTGGTTTTGTTGCTGGGAAGAGGATTAGACAAGCCTATACATGCCAGCTCTGAGCAAATACCGACCGTTACACGAGACATGGTTCTTCTGATCGGTGCAAATAGTAAGTTGGAGCCAGAGGGACTATGAGAAGGTAATTGCCGTGTACTTGTAGTGATGTCATAGGCCCGACTTGCGCGGTCGAGCCCTAAGCCACGTGCGTGCAATCCCAACGTGACTGGTGATCTGCACCAGCGCGATGGTTGCCGGGTATGGAATGTATCTTCCCTGAACTGGTGAGCCGCCGACGTTGAAGCACGCCGACTAGTCCGGAGCATGTTCCGGAAGACAGGGAAGCTGCGTGCAGGTCGCTGACGCACAAAGCATCGCCAAAGACCTGCCTTAAGTAGCTAGAGAACTGCTAAGCAAGAGCCAGGATTGACAGTAGGCAGGACGAACATCGGAGCGCGCCGTCACTCAGCAAGTAGTGGAAGTCGTTGTTCCGAAATTTTCGGCAGACGTGGGCTGCGGTAATTTCCTGGCTCTTGATGCCTGTTGTTTCATGTGGGGTAGGCTACACGACAGCGATCAGGCAGAATCATTACGAGGCGATTACATCTCTCTCGCGGATCAACACAACTTCTACCTAGAGGTCTTGCCAAATTCTATTGTCGTGTTGATCCTAGTAGCACGGCATGTTGCGGTTTCTTGTCGCGAAGTGCAGGACTTATTACCTGCCCAGATTACTTACTCGACACGACACCGTAGGATCAATGCCAAGGGGTACGTCGAGGACACGTTAGCTTACTAGTGACATGTATGTACAACCTTAATATATTCACGATGTTGGGTCTACAGCTTCGCACCCTTCTCCCGCTTCGCCAGCACCCTCAAATCCTTCCTCAGAATCTTCCCACTCGCACTCTTCGGCACCGCATCTAAGAACACCACACCGCCCCTCAACTGCTTATGACCCGCCACATTCCTCTTTACGTAATCCATGATATCCTTTGCGCCGATCTTCTTCTGATCAGCAACAACATACGCTCTAGGAACCTCATTGTGCCCATCCTCCGTCTCCACCCCTATGACCGCCGCGTCAAGAATATCCGGATGATTGAGCAACAGCGCCTCGAGCTCGGCAGGAGCGACCTGTAACCCTTTGTATTTGATCAATTCCTTTTTCCTGTCGACAATGTAGAACATGCCGTTGCGAAACTCTGCGATGTCGCCCGTACGGAACCAGTCACCTGTGAAAGCCTCCGCATCGGCAGCCGGGTTTTGGTAGTAGCCTTTGCACACGACCGGCCCTTTTACAAGCACTTCTCCTGGTTGCCCTGGTTTAACATCGGCATTATCGTCGTCAACGAGGCGAGCCAGCATATTCGGTATGAGAGATGCAACGGATCCAGTGTCGTCGTGTATACCCATCGGCATAATGGTGGTACTCCCGGTGGTTTCCGACAAACCCCAGGTTTGGTCAATAAAACAATCTGGTCCGCCGAGTTTCTGGCTAGCAGCATACTGCAGCTCTTTCCCGAGGGGTGCTGCGCCACTAATCGCAATCTCCAAAGTCTTGAACTGGTCCGTGACTTGCGGAGACTTTGCGATCAGGAGGTAGATGGGCGGTACAGTAAAAGAGAACGTGATGCGGTACTTGCTGTTGTATTCGAGAAATAGGTCAAAGTCGAACCGCGGCATCCAGTATACTGGACCACCCATATAGAATGGGTTGATGAGGTAGCCTTGGATACCAGCAATGTGGGCAACAGGTAAGTGCGCAAGAGTGCGATATTCGAAATCTGGTCGCTTTTCTGTTACCCATGATTTCATCATGTCGCCCGTCGTCACGGCTTGCGATACTAGATTACTGTGAGAGAGTTTTACACCTGAAGGAAATATTAGTACCCGGACATCTTTGAAGAATAATCGACGTTCTGAGCTTTTGCTTACCTTTCGGTAGTCCAGTGGTACCCGAGCTGTATATCAGAACAACAAGGCTGTTCTCCAACTCATGCTGATCTTCAATCTTCTGCCACGGCAGCTTGTTGCTCTCATCGATCAGGTTGCAGCCTAATTGCCCGCTCTTCTCCACCGCCCTCAGCATCCAATCTCTTTCCTCACTCATCACAAGCACTCTACCCCCTCCATTCTCCCCCCAACCCGCCTCCTCAGCCGCTTTGACAGCGATCCCTCGCGTGCTCTCAACAGTCACGAGGATCTTTGACCCCGCACCTTGCATCTGTTTGCTAAGCTCGTTGGCAGTGCTGGCTGCAGAGGCAGCAGAGAAAACACCACCGGCGCCGATGATACCGTACGCGAGGGCAGGTAGAAGGTAGTGACCCGTCGAGATCACGGAACAGATATCTTTCCCGGGACCTTGTGCACCAATTCCAAAGTGGGTGCGGAGGGCTGCTGAGGTTGCATGTGTCAGTTCACGGGCACGGGCTGTAGTCAATACCAGGCTGGGGTCTGCGGCTGAGATGTGAATCGACGTATTGGGCTCTGCCAGTCCATGTTCTGAATCTGCTTGGTTTTAGTATTGCTCTTCATGATCGTATGCTCATGGGATCGAAACGAAGTGGCTGAACAGGAATAGTGGTGCCCTTTGGCGGTCAGCGTACCGAATAGAAGCGTGAGCACATCAAGTCTCGGAATCGGATATGTTTTAGATGCTCGGTAGATGACACCATCAGCTGTCTTCTCTACAATGGTTGTCATGTTGATTAAATGCTCATCAATTGCAAAATGGTCGCTAGTCTAGCGGTAATGGCTGCAAAACGGAAAGAATGATAAGAACAGTGACCAAAGCAATCAGAAGCACCGTGGTGTATGAGGCAGCATATTGATTCCTGGATGCTATGGATACTAAAGTAGCAGGCAAATCGTCTGCTCGCAAATCTATGCTTCCTCGGTATTCTTACTACGGTCTGGAATGGTCGACGATGCGACTCGGTCGGTTTCGGTAAGCTTTGAATGTCAGTGGTAGCGAGTAAGCGGGGTTAAATGGTAGATCAAAAATGGCTATTCTGTTCTGGTTTCGCGTAAGCGGAAAGCCTATTGCCGAGACCTTGGCTCGTACATGGAGAAACAAGAGCTACTGAAGCACACAACATTGAGGATATCATATCCGAGCACGGAGGGTGAATTATAGTGGCCAGGTGCGTCGATGCCTGGATCCATAAGGCGCGATATGTGTACGCAAATGCATTGTGCGCTGCTTCATCCTCGGCGTTTGGTGTTTGGCTCATTACTTGCGTCTTCAGCATCGTGCCCATGGGTATCCAGATGACCAGTATGCTGGCCGGACTTGTTGGGCTTTCGCCTCTTCCGCTTCTTCTTGCCCTGTTGTACAGCACTCTCAGGTTGTTGCGGAGCCATGTCCGCTGCCATTGGAAGTACAGCTGGCCGCGCGATTGCCGGGAGCTCACTGTCGTCGACTTTGGTCCTGCGCATTCCCCGTGGATTCTGCTTCTCTAGCAATGCTACGTATTCGGCACTACGCTTTGTATGCTCGACCTTGGTCATGACCCTCCAATCGTCGGGCTTCTCGGCGTCTCTCCACTTCTGCCAGACGTCTTCGTGTATTACGTTCCCACTGAGAACGACGAAAGCGCAGCTGTTCCAAAGCGTATGCACTGCTTGCACAGGCAACCACTTTGGGCGCAACTGACCGTGCTCCACTAGGTATCGTGCTACTTTAGCAGGTGTTTGGCACATGTTGCGCAGATGGGGCTCGACGTAGATGGTGCGCTGGTCCCAGAATGACAGGCCATCATCATCTACCACTTCGAAGGAGTTCAGCGGTAGGTATTTGGGAGGGTACGAAGATGGCTTGCGACGGACGTAGTAGCGGTTATCTGACACTTGGAGTATTCGGGAGGGATGGTCGTTGAGCGCTTGGTGGAGGAGGACTTGAGAGGCCTCGGGTTTCAGCGAGGAGATGTTGGGGTGTTCAAGTATCGCTGCGAGGTGGATATCTACATTCTGGGTTAGATGTACATGAGCCAGTCACGTGCAAATGCTTACAATTTTCTTCTCCGTCAAGCGTCCTGTAGTGCTCTTGAAGCCAAGTTGCTCGCCCCTCCTCTTGGTGCGCGTAGTCGGTGAAGATTAGTTCAACGCCGGCAGCAAGCTGGGCAAGGTACTCTGGCGTGACTGGCTTGGTAGTAAACCTAGGACCAGGCTTTGCAGCTGTTGGGTCAATCTGTTCTTCTGGCTGAGGAGTAGGTGAGTTTGTACTTGTCTTCTGCATAGCCTCGACCAGCGCTTCATCGCCGTCGGGCGCAGCATGAATTGCTGGGAGCTTTGAGGGTTTAGGCTGCGGCTCCTCGCGAACGCCTCTGAGCCTGAGCGCTCGCGGTACGAACATGTTGTTCGAGAATTGCTCCAGCAGTAGTGAGTCAACCAGGCCTCATTGTGGCCGGAGTTGAGGGCAGGGCAGACGGTCCAAGACGCGCCGCGACTTGGGAGCACAGACCTTACGTCAGTCGCCCGATTGTCCATTTCCCCATGGATGCCCTCGACAATCTCGTAGCCTAACCTCGCCGAACTCTAAATTTCAAACCGTCGCAATGCCAAAAGAAAAGAACTACAATCCCGTTCAGGAGGCCAAAAAGGCCGAGAAGCAGAAACAGATCCGCAAGCAAAAGGCCAACCTCCAGACGCAGCGCAACGAGAAACTCGCGCGCAGAAATCCAAATCGTATACAGCGCGACATCGACAACCTCAAAGAACTCGACCAGAGCGGCTCGCTACGGCCACATGAGCGGCAGCGATTACAGGAGCTAGAGAAGGACCTCGCGGCAGTGAACAAGGCGCGCGCCGCTCTGGGAGACCAAGCCCCAGTCTTCAAGCCAGAGCGACGGTTCGACAATGACGAAAGGGGACGAGGCGACCGAGAAGGAAGGGGGGGAGGTGTCCTTGGCAAGCGAACGCGCAATGGGCAAAGAAAAGAAGACGACAGCAGTGACACAGACGACGACGTAAAGCACATTCCAATGCCGCGTGACACACCACCGCCTATTCCACGAAAATACCAAGCACGTGAGGCGCACGCCGACGAAGCGACACAAGAGGCTAAGAAGCCTACGATTGTCTACGAAGCCGCTCCACAAGTCCGCGACCTGCGCAAGGAGGCGACGAGGTTCATGCCTGCGTCTGTGGCGCAAAAGGTGAAGCTAGCAAAAGGCGAGGGAAGGTTGCTAGAGCCAGAGGAATTCGACAAGTTAAGGGAAGAGGGATACATGAAGGTGCAGAACAATGCAGAAGCGGAGGTGCGTGGGAGCGCTGCGCCTGAACAGGATGAGGAGCTCGAGGCTTTCTTGAAGCTACAGAATGCAGATGCTGGCAACATGGCCGAGATGGCAGCAGAGGCAGCGGTGCAAGAGGCAGAATACGACATGATGGCTGCTGAGGCGAAAGGACAGATGCAGGGTATATCAGACGAGGCCAGAACGGCAGAGAATACCCTCAAGCACGTGCACATGGAAGAGGTGGAAGACGAGGATCTATAGATTGAACCATGTCAGTCACTCAAATTGCACAGGCAAGTACCATGTTTGTTAAAAGTGTTATTTCATTGGTGACGTGTTAGGGTATATATATATATGTCTCTGCGTGTCGCTACTGAGCCAAAAAGGCATGCCCGACCTATCTCAAGGTATCATGTATAACGGCGTGTCGTAAAGGGGGTGGACGAGAAGCACTTTACTTCTTCTGGCCTCCTCCGAGAGTGTTGGAGATGCCCTCGCTGGCGCTGTTGAGAGTGTCCTGAGCCGACTTCATGAAGCCCTGGCCCTGGTTGGAAGCATTGTCGCCGCCGGAGCGGGTAGTATCGCCGAGCTTCTGTCCAGTCGACTTCTGGCCCTCTGTTGTCATGGTTAGTATCTTTGCTGGGAGAAATTGGGGTGTAGAATCATGTGCATACCAGGCTGGACAGAGCCAGCAACGCGGTCGCCGGCTCCAGTAAGAGACTCTGAGGCCTTCTGGGTGGTGGACTTCTGGGAGTCGGGAGTGACTAGGAGGGAATTAGTATACTATCATAGAGGCAGACATAAAGAGAGCTAGCTTACTCTTCTCAGAAGCCTGCTCGCCGAGTCCCTTGCGCATCGAGTCAGACATGTTGATCGTGTTTGGTGGTTGGCTGAAGGGGTGGGTTGGGTTGGGTTGACAGTGGTAGTAGTTGATTTGTGTTTGCGAGCTGGATGTGTGATGAAGGTTCGTGGAAAGGATAGTAGAGACAGTGCTTTATACTTGTCTTAGAGTCCATCAAGCTACAGTGACGTGCTACAGCACGCGTACGTCATCTGTTGTCAAACAGCAGCGGCGAGCGAGGCATGTGGATGAGATGGACATGGCTTTCCCGCCAATACACAGTGAGCCCTGTTACTTGCCTCTTCACGAGTGCGGCCGCCAGGGTCTACATACACTCCTACCAGGTTGCAGGCGCCACACGCCGCCACCATTGGCAGATCGGCGCGTCCGCCAGGCTTGATTGATGGCAATCTTGCGCCTTCCACGGCGTTCACGTCATCTGTCCACGGTTGAGTGTGGATCTAGGTTCCAGATGCTCTACCGCGGGAAGAAGATGCGCCCCGCTTTAGTGAGAAGCGTCCAACAGATTGAATAGAGGGGCAGATGCCGCGGTTATTTCGCGAAGCTCTCACAACAGTTGTTGAGGATGAACAACTTGGACACAGTAGCGTTGGAGTAGTCCAAGGGGCTTCCCGGAGATCCCAGACTCCTACTCTCTTCCCCAGATCATACCCCGAAGCTATCCTGCCGAGTAGAAGCCGACATTCACCAAAGATCAGGTACACGAACAGTTGGATGGTTTAGTGGGGCAGTGCCCCGCTGACGTAGCTGCGGTGTCACGAAGGAGTCGCGCGACACGTGATCTTCGTCATCGTTTTCAGATGGCTCAGCAGCCGGCATGCTGACTTGTTGCATCCTGCAGACGACAAAGGCGAGGAATTTTCTATGTGTGGTTGCGGATGCGGCCTTGGATGAGCTGTGAGACTGCGACGTCCTCCTACGGCCGTTCAGCGTGCGCACCTAATGTGAGGAATTATGGTCAAGAGCTGGTGATAGCGTCGACTTGAGCTGCGTCGTCTTCTGCTATCACCACGCACATGCCGTCGTTATTCCGCTCGAGCGCGCTACTCCGGGTATTTTTCACTGTCGCGTAAAGAGACCGCATAAGGAATTGAAACTGCCGTTTCCCTCATTGTGCAGCGACTGGACAGGGTCTGGGCAAAGGGATTGCCGCTCGCCTAGTATGCTCCCGCGCTTTCGAGGCTGCGAAGATAGACAGCCGGATCCTTTACAACCTCACAAGCCACCGCCAGGTCGCTGTGTTTTCTTTTTGTTAACCAAATTCGCATAATTCCCCATATGTCACCAATCAGAACTCCATAGACAGTAGCTACCGTTCCAATGATCGTATTTGACGTCTATTCCCCGTGTTTCAGATTAGGTCCACATCACACTTGTCCTAGACAGCAGTCGCTTCATCGCTTACGATAGGTTCCACGTCGATCAGACTCCGACAAACCTAATTTTACTTACCGCTGTACAATGGCACTCCTCAACATGCCGCCCAACACGCCTATTGACTCGCCCACGGTCCTCGACGACATGAGTCCTTCGTGCCTCACGAGCCGCAAGGTCGCCATGATAGCCGTGCCACAGGCTCTAACAATAGTCCACCTGAAGCTAAGCGCAAAAGTATGTCTATACAGTGATAAAGAACGATAGTGACTCGGGTACCTCTTAAGCAGGATTTGCCTGTATACAAGGCTCTCCCATTGGCACGTTGCATGTACTGCCAGGTTCAGGATTCATCTCATACATTTGTTTACTTGGTATACACGCCCAGCGTTTTCAGGCTGTCGTTCATTCTATGTCCATCACCGTCTCCCTTTCCAACCTAAAACACCAAGGATCCCCTCTTTGTTCGTAGTTCGCTACTTATCAAGAGAGAAATCCTCCAGAAACATCTCAAGCCCAGTCATCCTTACAGTCATCCATCACCGTCGCCATGAAGTACCTCGCAGTACTCTTGGTACCCTTCGCCTGCTTTAATATAATTTTTGCCGACTTCACGAACGATGCAGTTTCTGCCATCCAAACTTTACAGCAAAAGTTTTATAATTTCGACACCGGCCTATGGTAGGTTGCTTTCTATTTGCCATGATTTTCATTCCTAATGAAGACCAGGAACGACCTTTGGTGGCAGTCTGGCAACATAATTGAGACCATTGCTCGATTTGGCATACAAGATGCCGATTTCAAGGAGACGGCTATAAACATCATTTCAAACACATACGCCAAGTCGCCCAACCAGCATGGTGCGGAGGCCTGGAAGAACAAGTTCTACGATGACATGGGTTGGTGGGCCATGGGCTGGATTGCTTCATACGACCTTACTGGCGATGTGAAGTACCTCAACACCGCCAGAGATATTTTTGACGATATGACCGGAGGTTGGAACACGCCATGTAACGGTGGCTTGTGGTGGTCAAAAGATCGGGATTACATCGCCGCCATCTCCAACGAATTATTCCTCTCCGTCGCGGCCCATATCGCGAATCGCGTCGATGGCCAAGCAAAAATAGACTACACGAATTGGGCCGAGATGGAATGGGATTGGTTTAAAAGCACTGGAATCATCAACGAAGACGGGTTGATCAACGACGGCATCGACCCGGACAACTGCAAAAATAACGGCAAAACGACCTTCACCTACAATCAAGGCATCGTCCTTGCCGGGCTTTCCGAACTCGCGCGCGCAAAATTTGATGGCGGCTTCATCAAGCATGCGTATGGTATCGTCGATGCCGTGATGAACAGTCTCCTTGACCCCAGCGGCATTCTTACCGAGCCCGTTTCTGGACCCTTGGACCCAGTCAGTTCACAGTTCAAAGGCGCTTTCGTTCGAGGACTATCGACTCTGTATGAGAACGAGCCGCGGCCCAGTGTGCAACACTTTTTCCAGACCAACGCTAATTCGGTGTGGAGTCAGCCTAAGGTCGACGGTGGCGTCATGGTTGACTCCTGGCAGGGTGGAAGTGAGAATGGGAACCCAAGTACACATGCTAGTGGGATCGATATTATAGTGGCTGCGGCATTGGCTAGTGAAGACTAGACTGCTTCTGCTTGCCTTTGTTTGAACTGTTTTATACCCCGACTTTGTTTTGCTTTTCCGTTCCGGTTCCGGGATTGTTTGGCGTCTCCAGTGCTGAACTTGAAAGGAAGGGAAGCCTATTTGTGTTTAATGTAATTACGATATCGATGAACTAAACCACTCTCTGATTTTGTTTGCACCGCCTATTCTTATTGTGTTGCATACATTGCGACATCTAAGATACCATGAGCTTTGCTGCAATACCTTATACACATGTTTCCAGCACTACCTAAGTAGCGCGTGTTCGATCAGCATTGTGTTACACGGGGTTAGGCTATACATCTGTAAGCAACTACATGTACTAAGATATTCACGTCCAGAATATCAACCGCCTTTTTGCTTACAGTTATGAGCCCGGACATTCCGTCTTAGAACTTTAAGCAGACTGTTACACGGGGTTAGGCTATACTTCTGTAAGCAACTACATGTACTAAGATATTCACGTCCAGAATATCAACCGCCTTTTTGCTTACAGTTATGAGCCCGGACATTCCGTCTTAGAACTTTAAGCAGACTTGGCATGGAAACAAAACAGGGTGGGGCACCACAAGCGAATAACCTATGCATTTGAACATGGTGACGCACCATCAGCTTCCTGCCCTGACAACTCCAAAGACAAGTCCAGACTATGCCCGCCTACACATACACTGGGCCCTGGTAATTTCAGCTGAAAACTAGCTTTATCTTCTATATCTAGAAGCTAAGGGAGGTGTGTAAGCAACTACATGTACTAAGATATTCACGTCCAGAATATCAACCGCCTTTTTGCTTACAGTTATTAGCCCGGACATTCCGTCTTAGAACTTTAAGCAGACTTGGCATGGANATCTTCTATATCTAGAAGCTAAGGGAGGTGTGTAAGCAACTACATGTACTAAGATATTCACGTCCAGAATATCAACCGCCTTTTTGCTTACAGTACGTTATTCACATGAGGGAAGACGACACCGAATGGGTCCAAAGTTGGCCTATTGGTCAGATTATAGCTTGCCTTCCGCAGCGCTACTGCGGCCTTCACTAAGTTCAGGAGTCTTAAATTCATGCTCCTGTACAAAGTCACTAGCGAGCCTTGCACCTTGCGCGTGGTGATACCGCCCTTGAGACATGGTCTGTGGAAGATACCGGCCAGGATACAATATGTGACGATTACTCTAATCTGTAGAATCAGGGATGTTTTTGTGAGGGCATCTCCCCTTTCGGCATGATCCTCAGAAACCTTTGGATTCGCTAGCCAAAGAATGCCAATGGGCATTGAGGAGTTCCACAAGAGCAGATAGAAAGCCGAAGGTAGTTAGGTCAAGATCTGGATAGACGGGGGAGAAGTACGGGACAAGGTAGCGTATACGTCCAAGCACATGGTAGTCGGCTAACCCAAGAATAGGCCTACGGTATCTTATGAGTCTCGAGCCGTCTCAAAGACGCGGGAATATGACTTCCGGTGAACAGTATATGAATATGGTACTCGCGAGGTACATATGCACATTTTCGTGATGAGTTGCCCCGTACTATCGGAGCGCGAAGCCGTGGCTCATGCTGTTAATCGATGCGGACATGACCGGTAATGTTGGTAAGGGTTCACATTTCGCAATATTCCACAGTGCTTATATCTTGAATTTCATACGGATGCCATTAATGCTTCCAACGATGCTGAAGGTCAGTGAGATGTAGTCATATCGGTGTACCATACTCAACAGGGTACATAGACAGGCCTCAGTTGCACCAGGCCAAAGAAAATGCAGATAATATGATGTTTGCCTCGGTTTCTTCGGAGAAGACTATACACGGCGAATGTGGCTGTGACGGCAGGCACCTCCACAAAGCCAGACATTACGTCATAAGCATGGTCATGGCATTTTTCCAACCTCAGAGATCCTATTTTGTCACTATGCAGCAAACGGACTCTTCACAGATGGCAGATTCTCAAGGTAATTGGAGGGGTGTTGCTTCGCACTGGGGTCTTCAAAGCTAGACGAACTTAAGCCCCCACCCAGTCCTGTAAGCGGGCTGTTCGGGGCTAAGCGCGATTTGGAAATACTCATGGCCAAGACGAGCGCAGTCCGCCTTGCCTGTCATCATTGGGGCTTTGCATCTCTCAACCACGGGTATGACTGCCAACTCTCCGATAATAAAGCTGCAGGAATGCTCGTTCACACGGGGCGGTTAGACCGATCGCGACCACAAATTTCGGAGCGAATTTTCCAAGAACAGGGGGGTAGTTAAAACAGTTTCTCCCGGAACCACGTCAACGGCGTCCCCAGCAGTATGGGCATGACCGGAAAAGGAGAAAAGAAAGCATCGCGTCAATGCTGGGAATGCCTCAAACGGCGCCTAGTGTGCGATCATACGCTACCCCACTGCAACAAGTGCCAGAAAGCCGGGCGCCAGTGTTCCGGCTACGACGACGCGAAGCCACTGCAATGGGTCCAGACGGGCATGGTGACCTCACGACAGAGAAAGAAGAAGGAATCCAGAGCGCCGAAGATGTATGCCGTGGTACCCGCTCCACGTGCGGACAGGCACGGTTTATGTCGGATTGACAAATTGCCTTCTGAAGCAGCCGAGTCCTGCGGAACGCTGTACGAGAACGACCATGTATGCGAGCCCGTTGGTTACGACAAGGCTTTGACCGAGTTCGAGCTAGATTGGGAGTGGATTCCCGACGACGGAGTTGGCGATGCTCACATGTTGTCGTGCAAGGCGAGTGCGGATGCATACGAGGCTGGCCGGGCATTGACGACTTGGGGGAGAGTGAAGATGGAACAAGTGGCCGAGCAGGGTTCAGTTGACGAAGCCGCAAAGATGTCTGGATTGAATCGGGATCCGCTTCGATGGTTGAAACGGATAGTTTCGTTTTTGAAAACACAAGATGTACCGACGTATGACTACTTGGCGAATGAGACATCTGCGGTTGTGCAAGCTGTTCAATACTGTAAGCGGATATACCAAGCCTCGTTCAAAGTCTCTTGCACTCGTTACATTCACGGAATGCTGGCAGATTTGCTGCTTTTTTTTTAGCACTTGATGAATCACGGTAGCTGACAAGCGCAGACAATTCAAGGATTCATCCGCAGTTCAAAGCCTGTGGGGAACTGGCACCAAATCCCGCCATTGTCATATTTCCGCCGCAGGCCTTGCACCTCCTTACACCAGCCATCCATCACACACTAGTCTGTATATCCCTCAGCCACTTCGTCCACAGTCTACCGTTAGGGGCAGACGGTACAGCCAAGGCAATCAACCAGTCGAAGATCTACCACCATCGAGGAGAGGCTCTGCGAGCACTGAGCCAGTACGTTGGCCAGGACAAGACAAGATGTTCAGATATGACTATCACAAGTATACTCATGTTCATGTGCTTGGAGGTAGGTCAAAGGCTCAAGGACATGTGAAGTGGAGGTGGGGGCTAATACTTGCATCTAGCTCCAGAACCCGACGTTTGCGGACTGGCGGTCACATGTCAACGGAATGAAGCGGCTGATCGACATCCGGGGCGGACCCAAGCAACTGATGAAGGAAGCGCCTCATCTGGTAGCATCACTGGTGCTGTACCTACTGTGCGCGAGCCTTCCTGTTGGTTGAAAAAGCTACTAGCTGACGCACGTGATTAGCATCATCGCTCTTGCCAATACGTCCAGCCCGTCATGGGATCAAGTCGACATGACAAGCGCAAATGAAACCATCATCGAAGACGTGAGCAGCGTATACCACCTCATCTTCCCTTACACGCTCTGCCCACGGGAGCTGTTCATCGAGATACTGAAGGTAAATGAATTACGCGCCAAAGCATCGGCGGCCATGTTGATGTGCGACGTCGACCCAGACCACAGCCTAGAGGCACACGACATCATGGCGCGCATCGAGGCCTTCTTGCCAGAGGACTGGGCACAAGCTGGGACGTTTTACTCTGAATGGCTGATTGTAGGCAAGATGTACAAAGCTTCTATCATGCTTTACTGCACCTTGTCGCTGCAGTCCCTTGCTGTTCTGCCCTGCACCGTCTCGCTGCACAAAATGCAAACTGGATATGGAGATGTGCTGTTGAACAATGTGCGTTTTGCGCTCAAGGCTCCACGACTTGCGAGACATGTGGTTTGGCCGCTGGTGGTGGCTGGTGTGGAAGCTATCCGTCGCGGTGAGGCAACGAAGAGGTGGATTGAGGCGAGCTTGGGGGATCTCAGTAGGCTGCTGGGGACGAGCTGTCCGCTCAAGGCGGGGGCGGTGATGAAGAGGTATTGGAAGGGTGGGATGCCGGGATGGGACGAGTGCTTCGACAGGGCGCATGTGTTCATCATCTAGAGGACAAAGTGCAATCTATGCAGTTGTGTCATTGTAATTTGTTTCCCAACGCCAAACCATGCTGTTGATATTCATCATTTCGTGAGCCGTCTAGATTTTTCTCATCGCTGCTTGGCGGCGCGACTACCGCTCCAGCCCCTTGCCCTCAGGGTCCTCGTCGCCCTTTGTCTCCTTGACATGGGCGTACGGCCGTCCGGCGTATAGCATGTATCCCTTCTCCTCAATGGTGCCCGTCTTCTCGTCGGCCTCGGCACGGCCCTGGCCGAATGCGCCCGTCTCTAGTTGTCCCTGCACGGCGATGGGCCTGTTGCCGCGGAATCGCTTGCGCATATCGATCATTCCCTTTTTGCACTCGGCGTAGCCCCTCTGCAGCTGCTGGCATTGGGTGGGCAGGGTGTACTTGAGGGGCGGGCGGAGACACTCGCCGGGTGAGTGCCGCTCGACCATGATGCAGTCGCTATTCTGGAGGCAAAAAGCCAGGGCGGCGCCTGACAGTGATGACGTTAGCCAAGCACGTCCAAACGGAGAGAGGAAAAGGCGCATGCGCACGTATATCTTTGCACGACTGCGGCATCGTGACTCTGGTCTTGGGTATGCGCGCGCGGTAGCTTATCAGGGCATGCAGCATGCAAACAACGTGGAGGGACGATAGTGGAGCAAAACTGCCTACCCAGTCCATACCCGTCGGCCGGCGGAATCGCTGCCGCGCTAAGCTCTGAGGCGGGAAAACGCCTTTTCACATGTCAGCGACACGTCAATTCTCCATCTCCAGCTGGGCTATCATGTTGCGTACACCGTCTTTCAAGAGGGGCTCCCGCTTCGGCTTGTACGAGGCCCCAGCTCCCCAGAGGGGCGATGCGTTGGCCTTGCATCGAATTGCCTGGTCAGTGGTGACTTAACCGCCTGCCGTCCCCCAACGTGTGCTGCTTGCTCGACCCTCAGAGCTGCCGCCGCCACAGCCATGGCGCTCCATATCCCTTTTCTCTCGCGCCTCCACATTCGCGAGTACATTGCGCTTTTCCTGTCTATATGTCTGATCGGCCTCGAATCCTTCATCGCCGTCATCACGCTCGCCCTCCCCACGCCCATTATCAACTTTTGCTATCGCATCACCCGTCGCCTCTTCAACCACCTCGCCTCGCCGTCCTCGAAGCGCTCGCGCGATAAGAAAAAGGGAGTCTGGAGCTCCATCGCCGGCGCCTCCGACTTTTCCGAGCTATGCGACCTCTACGGCTACTACTGCGAGGAGCACATTGTGCAGACGGGAGATGGATACCTGCTTGGCCTGCATAGGCTGGGCTGGAAGAAGGGCGAGGAGAATGTGCGCGTCAACAGCGGGCAAAGGGCCAAGGGCGTCAAGAAGAAGGTCGTCTACCTGCACCACGGCCTCATGATGAACAGCGAGGTGTGGGTATGTCTGACGGACAAGGAACGATGCCTGCCTTTTGAGCTGGTGGACCGAGGCTACGATGTCTGGCTGGGCAACAATCGCGGCAACAAGTACTCCAAGAAGAGCATACACGCCCCGCCCACCTCGAGCAGCTTCTGGAACTTTAGCATGGACCAGTTCGCCTTTCACGACATTCCCGATTCCATCGCATACATCCTCGAGACTACCCATCAGCCGTCGCTGTCATACATTGGCTTCTCCCAGGGAACCGCCCAGGCTTTTGCAACGCTGTCCATACACCCTACCCTGAACGACAAGGTCGATGTCTTCATTGCTCTGGCCCCGGCCATGTCGCCCAAGGGTGTTGCCTCGGGCATTGTCGACGCCTTTGTAAAGGCCTCTCCCGACATTCTATACCTTGCCTTTGGTCGCAAATCTATCCTACCTTCCACCACCATGTGGCAGTCTATCCTATACCCGCCCATTTTCGTTCGACTTATCGATAAATCCCTCGGTTTCCTGTTCGGATGGACTGCTAAAAACATCATGCCGGAACAAAAGCTTGCAGCCTACCCACATCTCTACTCCTACACCTCCACCAAGAGCGTAGTCCATTGGTTCCAGATCATCCGCAACGGCACCTTTCAGATGTACGACGACGATGCCCCGAACCCAATCACGTCCAACCGGTCCAAGTACTACAAGGTCGCCAAGTTTCCCACCAAGAACATCAAAACGCCTATTGTGCTGGTATATGGTGGCTCAGATAGTCTCGTCGATATCAACGTCATGTTGAAGGAGCTCCCCTCCCATACGATTGCTAAGGAAATCCCACACTACGAACATCTCGACTTCCTCTGGGCAGACTCGGTCCACACGCTCGTCTTCCCGCATGTCTTCGAATCGCTAGAGAAGTTTGCAGTTTTAGAGAACGGAGCCCTTGGTGGTCAGAAAGAGCGACGCTGGCGTCAACCAGTCCACTACCGAGGCCTCCTTCCGGAATCAAATGGACCAAATGGATCCCATGCACAAGCAGGTTACGATGATGTAGGCGATGAACGCAACAATGCCCCAACGACACTACGAACTAGAAGAGTCTCACCACAAGCTCGAAGAGCAATCTCGTATCATGGCCCATCAATGGGAGACCCTTCAGTAGTTACCAGTCCCGTCCTAGCGTCGAGAATGTCATATCCAGCTGCCTATAAGATCAACAGTGAGGAGAAGTTCCCCTCAATCAGAAGCAGAATTATGTCACCGCCGCCCACAAACAGGGTCTCGCTTTCCTTCGACTCACCCGGCCAATCCCAGACCACCGCGCAAACCTCCACTTCGCGACCAGAAGGTTGGTGGTCGTCAGATGAAGTCGCCGGCACGGACCCATCTGCAACCACAACGCCTGCCAGCCCAACACCAGCCAGAAGATCCAGCTTCGGTAGCCAGCAGAGCACCAAGAGCATGACGGGCAAAGTCGGAGCCAAAGGCATCACCGTAGGCGCTGGCAAAGCCGTTAGTGGCGTCTCCACGGGAGAGGGCTATGGCCAAGCACACAATAGCGAAAAAGACAGACAGAGGCTACTCGATGCTGACAAAAAGCATCGGAGGAATGTGCTCAAGAAGAGACCGCCGCCGGCCAGTAGCTGACATGGTAAGAAAGCCCGGAAGGGCAGTAAGAGGGTTTTTGTCAAGAAACTTTTTAGGAAATGTCGGGCTAGGAAAATTGAATGAATGAATTGAACGATTAGAATGTTATCTACTTTACCCCCTTTTTGCAATGGAGAGCAAGGCTTCGAAGGTCGAGTCTTGTATTGTCAATATTCTGCTCGACTGTATGTGTGAAGGTGCCAGTCAGAGGTTTACACTACTACAGATAACCATGGTTCCTATCTCAGATCTTATACCGAGCGCAGCAGGCTCCTATTGACTTGGTGGCTAGAGAATTGACAAAACCCCGCTGTTAGGCGATAATATAGATCACTTCTCCCAATTCAGCACCATAACGATGAGCCCAGTTCGCCCCGTAACACACATTCTCTTCCAAAGTAAAAGCTGCCGGAAACCCACTCCATCGACGTGGAAATCCTACAGCCAGGGGGTGTGAGGTTATCCAAACGTCTCAGCCACAACTGCGCGCGGACCCTAATGTGGTGTAGCCCCCGCACCAGCCCCACCCCGAAGGAACGAAGCCTGACAACCTGAGGCCACACTCCCATACACTACGCGTCGGAGCCCCTAACAGAAGCACGAAGCACCCCGCGCATGCTCCTCTTATGCAGCCTTTTTTTCTGCTGTCAACCGGGCGAGTGAGCGAATAAGAATCAAAGCGCATGCGGGTGTTCTGGTCATTCAGGCTTTGCCAAGGCCGGGCTAGACTGCATGGGGTGGCTTGCGACATGTATTCTCCCTGACGGGGCCGACGTGTACATGTTATAGGCAATTTTTACCATGTATGATCTTCACAGGCTTCTTCACAAGCTTCTTCATCTTGGTCTTGGGGCAGAAGGGAAAGGTTAAGTGGGGGGGAGGGGGTTACCTACTGGGATCATCTCCAGGGTGGAGAGAGGTTCGGTCCTTTCCACGCTGTGGTGGGTTTTTTCTTGGACCGTTGATTGCTGAATCGTTCGTTCGCTTGTTATTCTCCTCCATATCTACTTGTCTCGCTGGCGAGCCGTCCTTGATTCTGGGTGCTCTTGATCGTTCGTTGTCGCTGCCTCCCTTACACTCTTTTACTGTTTTGTTTCTCGTCGCTCTTTTGTTGTTTTTTTGCGACATACTTTTTTTTTGCTTGTTCGACTCCGCATTTGGTGAGTTGGCAGTGAAGGACTGAGGTCTGCTCTTTGATTCAGGATACTTATACCCTGAATACCGACTTTTACTCTGCGCCATCAACATGCATTTCCTGAGCGCTTTTCTTGTCATCGCGTCTGTTGGCGCAAATGCCGCTGCCACCACGGACGATGGTGTCGAAACGCACCGTGTGCTGCGAGCTGCGACGAAGAAGGCGGATTTCTATCGAAGAGGCGTGAGGATTACGAGGAAGTTTGAGACGGAGATGGCTTATGTGGATAGTATGTTGTTTACTCTGAGATTACATGTTTTCGTACTAATGACAAAGTAGATGAAAACGTCTGGACCGATGCGTCGACATTTGCTTCCCAGGTGAAGGTCGGATCACAGAAGCCAGTTTTTAACTTAGAAGAGCATGAGCACCACCTGCAAGGCGTGGAATGTAGTCGAGACGCGATGAAGCTACACTTCGTCGACACCTCATCCGCCCGTGATGCTAAAGCTGCCTGTCATAGCAACGATGGCGGATTGATCATCACCTCGCACGAAGGCTGCAACGAGGAAGGCGAGCGATCGGTATACCGGTAAGCCCCGCGTAATCTGTTCCGAGAAGATGATCTGACGATCACAGTGTAAACGACATATCTTTTGCCGAAGACGGAGAAGCGCTCGAGGTATCCGTCATGGAGACGACGTGGCAAGAGGCCTTTGATCATGTCAACGTAACCTTTGGCCATACCACGGACGATCACATTTACCGCCGTCACGCCGACTTCGCCAAGATCCGTCGCAAGCGCCAAGGCAGAATCGACATTCCAGTGGATACGCCAGACGATGTTAATACCGCTGAGTTTGACTTGAGCGCGGAGATTACGGATACTACCTTTGATTCGGCTAGTTTTCTGGATATCATTGGTGATGTCGTTCCAGTTCCCGGACTGCCCATCAATGTGCCCATTGAACTTGGCTGTAAGAGGTGTACTACGAAAGGGCAGCTGGCGCTGTCACAGGGCGCTTTCAATATTGATGCATCGCAAATTGACCTCATTCCCGACATCTTCGAAGGCGGCGATGATGGCAAGGAGATCTCAAGCATCATCACAGGTGGTTTCATGGAGCTTGTTGCTACTGGTGTTGGCGCGCGTTTGGAATTGTTCGCACGCCCGGCTCGCAATGGCGCTTTTGAAGTGTCCCTTTTCTCCGTTCCCATTGTTGGTTTTACCATCCCTGGTATTGGGAAGGCGGGCGCCATTTTTGAGCCTAGGGTCAGGTTTGACTTCCAAGTTAACGATGCGGTTGAAATACACTACGGGTTCGATATCAACGTAAGTCAGACATGTCTAACAATGCACATCGTCGCTGATATACCCAGGTACCGGATGGCTCTAGCCTGCGAGTAGAGCTCACGGATCTTTCCACCAGCAGTCTCACTGGCTTCCAAGATACGAGCTTCACTCCTTTGCCCGTTAGCGTCAACACGACTGATATTGAGCTGCTGCTCGGTCTTGCCTTTAAGCCAACTATTCCAGTCGGCTTCGAGTTTTTGGATCGACTAAAAGCTGAGGTGACTGCCAGCCTCGACCTCCCCCGCTTAGATGCGAAGCTCACCACCGGTACTCCTGAGAACTGTGGTGGCGCCAGTAACGATACCACTCCAGATGCACCGTCCTCAAATACTACAACGGACCTTTCGAAGGATTCTGCCAGCTTGGGTCAGCTCGCGTTAGTGGAAGCAAACGTATCCATCTCGTGTAACGTCGGTCTTGACGTCGGGTTACCATTGTTGCCGCCCCCTTTCAACTCCGTCAGAGTGTCACAGAACGTTTTTAAAGCGGTTTTTCCCTTGATTTCGGAGTGTACATCACCGGATGGGGCGTTCGATAATTCCTCAAGTTTGGTCATTCCTCCACCAATGGGTAGCGAAACTACGTCTGCAACCCCGATCATGGATGCCACTGCAATATCGAGTAGTGAAACACTGGCAGCAAGCAGCACCGCCTTTACGAGCTTAATGCTCAATGCCACCATGTCCAGGACATTGACTGCCGAGCCCACAGAGACTCCATGTGAGAGCACGCCGACCACTACTTTGACCAACATCTCTTATGTTACATCCCGTATTACGAGAGAAACGACCGTTACACCACCCGCAAGCATTACGTCTCTAGATTCTACGGTGGTTTTCACCCTCTTCTCAACTAGTAGTGAGGAGGTGGCTGTCGAGACAAGTGTGATGGAGACTGTATCTTTAGCATCCGAGTCATTGGTTCGAGAAAGTCGTTCATCGGTTGAGGAAGCTACTTCAACTTCTCAAGTAACGGCCACATCTACGCCAGAGGGTTCATCTCTGCTTCCATCCTCTACACTGGCAAGTTTGGCTCTTGGTTCGTCATCGACTCAACCAGCCTCTTCCAGCACAATCGAGTCATCAGCGATACCGTCTTCGTCCATCGCAAAATCATCTTCAATCGTCTCATCAGCATCAGCCGTTTCAACAACACCGGCTGCGCCCGCACCACCTGCCCCTGCTGAGTCTCTCCCGCCGCCAGCAGCTGTAGTCACCATGGGCATCGGCTTCCTAGTTTCTAGCAACGCCAGCGCTGTGCCTGCGCAGCAGACCGGCATCACCGAGTTCACTGGCGCAGCAACAAAAGATTTGCATGTACCGGGGCAAAGGGTCTTGCTCGGGTTGGTCATGGGTATCGTTGGATGTTGGGTTGTGGGGGGGATGGCTTGATGGTGAGAACTTGGTGGACTGGTCTTTTGAAACTCGATACCCTTCTATTGTTCTTCTGGTGACAAATGTTTTTATTTTCAATCTAGTATGTTCTCGTATACTGAATTGCTCTCTCATACGTGCGACTACCGCTCTGGAAGGGTTAAATTCCATTTCAATAGGATCCGTTCGTAAGGCGGTAGTGAAGACGATGGTAGAGACTGCCTGTGGTACTACTTTGTACATTCTTTGAAGTCTCAGTATCTTTCTGAACTTATACAAATTGATGATGAACAAACTTTCCATTGTGACTACTCATTTTTGAGACAGGACGGCACTGGTGAGTTTTATTATAATCTGACAATAGTTTATTTTGAAATCCTGGTCAAGGTTCGTGGTAAGCACTCATGACTCTAGATCTAGAAGCAAAAGTTGATCGGTGATCAGATAGGGGCGACATTTACCAAAATTGGGACGGGGAACGGCATCCCAGATTACTATCCAAGCGAACATCATCTGCTGCAACCTTTTGCACAATCAAGACCTGGATAAAAGAATGTCAATCGGACCATGAGTCATGCTGCGGTAGCGGTGCCCTTCAAAACAATGACCTACGCACTGGGATACGATTTTTGCATATCCATTACACTTTCGTTACCTTACAAGAGGAAGCGAACCCAGTCCGATGTGCATGCTTGAGTCATTGTTGGGGGATTGAGCAAGAATTGATCAAAACAACAAAACTCAACAAAACCAAACACATTAGCCAGGGCATACGGATCAAAGATCTTTCCAAAACATATCAAGATGCAGTGGTGGTCTGCAAAGAGCTCGGACTAGAATACTTATGGATTGACAGCCTATGCATCAACAAAGACGGCGAGGAGGATTGAAATTCACAAGCATCACGTATGGCCGTCATCAATCAATATTCCTTTGTGACCATTGCAGCAGCAGCCGCTACATGCCCAGCTAACGGACTGTTCTCTGAAACGCCTGGCGCCCGAATGGGTTTCTCTCTACTCGATTACCCTTGGATACGCATTCGAAGACAGCTACGTCTCCCCAAATGGCACCACGCCTTCGATTATGACCAGCCAACTCCCCGTTTTGCCTTGTACAAGCGAGACTGGGCGTTTCAAGAACTTAGCTTGTCTCCGCGGGCTCTACACTATGGTTGCGACGAAGTTCTACGGCTCTGTGAAGAAAGATCGAGCTGCGAGGGTGATCCAGATGGACGAATCGATATGCCGGGGATTATTTCAGTAAGCCCAACAAGTGGTACAATTCCAGACCGGCTACTGTGGTACTCGATCGTGGAGATCTATTCGCCACGAAAGTTTACGTACGAGAGAGACAAGCTACCTGCAATTGCGGATTTCGCAGATTGCATTCAAACACAACATCCTGGAAACAGATCCATGGATGGCATGTGGGAAGACACTGTCCTCTTTGACCTCTTGTGGCGCCCCAGCCGACCATCTGTCTCCTCGAATGAACTCACATCGAAGCGTTTGCCAACATGATCATGGGCCTCAGTCACGATGGGAGTCATGTGGATGGGCAAGGCTCACTTTGAAGCAGAGATGCCAACAATCAAGTCAATCAATCAATTTGCTTGATGCTTGATTGTTGGCATCTCTGCTTTGAAGTCTGTGACCCCATTACCCGTACGAAAGTGGTCAGCGTTGCATACAATACCAGAGGGTCACCAGTTCTCAGCGATGTTGCTGAAGCCTCAATAGTGATCCAAGCACCCCTCATCAAGCTCCTCAGTATTACTTTCGCCGATGAAATGCCTTATACTGAGAATGATGGGCAGCCTGAACTTGCTTGGGACTTATGCCAGTGGGACGACCTCTATAATTTGGTCACCTATGGCCGACAATGCACAAGAGCTCTTGGTATACCTCTGATTATGCGCCAAAGAGGTGGAAGTAAGAGAGTCTTCTTATCGTGGAATTTGACAAACATGTTAATTGTGATCGAGACCAGTGTTCCCGGGCAATACAAAAGGTTGAGTTTATGCCGGGTAGATGACCGCAGGACATTTCTCGGGTATGTTTCTGACGAGATGCTATCTACGGATGAGAAGGGGTTAGAAGTTTCAACAGAAAACGAACAAGAAGGCCACGACAGGTTCATGCAAATCATAGGACAGATGAGAACACGGACTACCACTCTGATATAATCACAACTGATGTCTCGATGACACACATCAGCCATGTGCTGGAAAAAGAGGATGGGGCTCGAACAACCGTCGGGAGGGAGGTTAACGGCGTCAAAATGCAACAAAGCTTGCAGAGTCTGCATTGTGATCTCTTCAGCATTTTCATCAAATGTCTGACGTCATCGACATACTGTATTCTCTTCGCAATCGCGTACTGCTTTCTATCAGATTCTTGCTACTTTAAGCAACACATCCCTTGCCTCTTTCCGCACCTTCTCCACGAGTTGCTTCGCATTTTCCACCTCCTTCACCAGTCCCACTCCCGTGCCCGCCCAGATCGCCGCACGCCCTTGCAAACCAGTCTTGTATCCCTTGTCTTCAGCCCCAACCGCCTCGTTGTGCAACTTTTGGATGTCCTCTAGACTCATCCCATGCGCGAAATCTCTATGGCTCTGTGCAACCAAACCACGCCCATCGTACAGCTCCGGCCAGATGCTTGGGCCACGCAGTTGGTCGAAAAGCTTCGAGCGTATGGTTACTTGCCCGCCATCTTGCGCTTCTAGCACTGCAGCCTGGTAGACAGGATGTACCTTCACCTCTTCTGTCGCGAGGAACCGCGTCCCCATGACCACGCCCTGCGCGCCGAGAGTGAGAGCGGCTGCGACGCCGCGTCCATCTGCGATACCGCCTGAAGCTACGAGCGGGACATGAGAGAGCCCCTCCGCTGCTAACGCATCGGAAGCTTCTGGCAGCAGCGAGATGATAGAAGCGCCTTGTTGGAAACCATGTCCGCCAGCATCCACACCCTGCAAACAGAGCACATCTGGTTTCGCCGTCCTAGCAACATGCAGAGCCGCAGTCACACTTCCCAGCTGAATCCAGACCCTACTCCCCGATGAAGCCTTCCTTACTGCAGCCACCCACTCCGTATATTCATCCAGCTCCTTGGTTCCAAAAAGCCACACCACCGCCGGCCGATACGCCTTGATTACAGGCAGAATCTCCTCCAACTCGGTAAGAAAAGGCAAGAAGCCTATACCGATGGGCAGCGTCCCTGGCGCCGAAGTCACCAGGCTCTCTTTGAGTGTTTCAACAGCAATGTCAATTTCTTTCCGCAACTCCTGCATGCTGAACGCGCTCCCTATCATGCCTAGGCCACCGGCGAGCGTGACGGCAGATGCTAGCTTGCCGCCTGCGAAACCGGCCATGGGGGCATTGACGATGAGGGGTTTCGTCGTCCATGGGAGCTGTTCGCTGAGTGTTGCCATAATGCAAGATAAAAAAAAAGGGAGGGATGGAATAAGGAGGAAAATGGTTCAAAAAGAAAAAGGGAAAAGTGTGGCCTTGATCAAGAGATTGCGTGCCGCATGTATATATAGGTAAGCGCCACGCTTTGTCACCATCTTGGGGGAGGTTGTGAATGGCTTACATCACACCGGATCTTACTGTGCGTTTACGCACAGGGTGTAATTGACGACAGCACATATGTTCCATGGGGAAGACTAGAGAAAATGCAGACGGGCTTGCATGTTGCCAAGAAAATCGCTCCTTCGATAATGAGAAAAGGGACATGTGCCCCACTCGCCCACTAGAGCACCAGGAAGGCCAGGTAAAAAACAAATTTATTATGTAAGTATTTTAAATTTGAAACTCAATATCGAAATTCGGCTCGGTGGTGTAGTTGGTTATCACGTTCGCCTCACATTTGTGCAGCACGCGAAAGGTCGCGAGTTCGAGCCTCGCTTGAGTCATTACATTTTTGCCATTCCCGCGCACACGTACAAGGCTAAGAATGTATACGTTTCTTTTTTTTTTTTGCGCAGAAGATGCCATGTCGAGTACCGCCGTGGATTAGAGCTGATGCACAAGACAAGTCTCTAGATAGCAGGATTCACAAGAGGAACATCCAATCCGCTTCGCCCCCTGTCTCCTACACATGGGATCCGATTCATGCCTGAAAGTCCATGCCTAGAATCCACGGCCTCCGCCTTTCCAAGTCCAACACCATCTGTCCAAACAGCCCGTTCGCCCAGGAAAACCACTGCCGCGACCAAACCCCCTCTTGCCTTGCATGCACACTTTCGTGCATCAAACCCAGCCCATCCGTACTCTGCACCAACCACTTCAGATTTCTCTCAATCTCCTCGTCATCCTCGCTCGTCAAAATAGCCATGATGAGCGCCATAGGCCACGGTCTCCCCGGTAGCGTATGCGGGCTGCCCACGCCCGTAATGACCGGTCCTACAGCATAATACGAATTATCGCGAGAGAGAATCTTGCTGCGGGTATTCGAGTAGATTGGGTCGTGGTTCGTCGTGTACCTCAAAAAGGGAGCAGAAAGTAACGACGGAATATTAGGATCGTCCATGATATTTGCGGAGCCGTAGCCGTCTACTTCGTATGCGTAGATTTTGCCGTATTTGGGGTCGTTGACGATGCCGAGTTTTTCGATGCCGCGGTTTATACCCAGGCTCATGTCGCGCATCCGAGTCGTGAGGTTGAGCTTGTTGGGGCTGTAAGGGGAGAGAGATTCAATGCGCGACATTATTGCGGAGGAGGTGTTGAGGGCGGAGGAGAACATCATGTTTGAGGGTATTAGGTACTGGTATGTACATGCGTCATCGCTGGGGCGATGGAAGGAGCGTATGAGACCAATATTGCCTTTGTGCGGACTGCCGTTACACTCGTTGATCGGTGTGCCGCCGTAAGGTGCGCAGTAGGTATAGGGCGTATGCTGCCATTCACCTTCTTCGGTATAGCTGTCAATCATCATGCTCTGCGCTGTTTCCAATACCACCTCGACTGCTTTCGTCCAGTTACTGGCGTTTTGGAAGAAGTCGTAGTCGTGCGTTGCAGTCACGTAGTCGGTGGAGAGTTGGAGGAAAGAAGCTAGAGAATCCAGCTCCCATTGACAAGAGAAGACTTTGAAGTAATCATAAGACGGGGTGATACGGTCGCTGTTTCTGCTACTCTTGTGCGGGATGCCGCTCTCTGCGGGGGCTTGGAAAGCGTTGCAAAAGGCATTTTCAAGAATATAGCGTGCTTGTAAATTGATCGCTCCACGGAACAGACCCGCGATGCTATCTGGACTGGAATCTTTCTTCAATACTGATGTGTAGGCCTGCAATTGGTTGGCCGAGTCGCGAAGCCACATGGCTTCAATGTCACCGGTGATGACAAAGGTCAGTTCTTCGGGCTTCAGACTCATCTGAGGGCCATCTAGCTCATTCGAGTCGCTTGTCGAATTGGACCATCCTTGCCAGGCAATTGTAGTATCCAGCGTACTTGGCCAAGCATTCTCGAATAACTTTTTTTAAGTTAGTTATCATCTTGTAGACACTCGATCTAATCATACCCGGAATAGATCAGGATCCTTGATGACATTACGTAACCGCTCAATGGTATCCTCAACGTCCGGAGAGTAAAACGTCCTACATGGCGCAATGGGTCTCGCATAACTCAAGTTCCACTTCCCCTCGGTATAAGGTTCATGGCCTTGGGCCGCGTAGTTCTGGTAGAGCGGACACTGCGCGCTTGACAGGGGTGCCAGAAGAAGCGAGACCCAGGGGAGAAAGGCCTTCACGTCTGAAAGCCGCATGGCGCAGGTGGAGTGTGGGCCGAGCGTCGCAAGACAAATTACCAGTACAGCAGAAAAGATGGTGACTAAGAAACAATACCAACAGAATGAAAATAGTATGAGAAGCTTGTCGTTGCGCGCGATGTTTCTAGTGATAGGTGTCCAGGCCAAGCCAAGCCGGCACGAGCCACAAACCTTCGGCAGCGACGGCTAGTGGCATTACTGACGGTGGACCCAAAAAGGAAAGAGGAAACTAGTGAGGTTGAACATGAGAAGCTGGTATTGGGTGGATCGCGCCAGAAGCAGAGGGTCACCAAGGGTGTTTGGTGTGTTCATATAATTAGATTACCTGCCAAGACAATTCTGGTCGTGTGCAGGTGCACGCAAGAGTGAATGCGCAGAAGTACTGACTCGGGCAAGTCCTGGTACGGAGCTCTGTTTTAGCCCTTGACGATAGCTCTCACCCTCTTCCTTTCCTCTGTGTCTAGGACCCAGGGTATGCCAGATTCACCTGTAGTGTCGTCTGCAACCTCATCGAATTCGTCGTCCTCCATGTTCAGGATCAGGGTCATTTGCGTGCATTTCTGGAAAGCGTCGCGAAGTGAGTATGCGCCACCACTGGTAGCTGCTGTGATGATACTAGCAATGTCACGCTCAAGCCGTACTGCGCCCAGCTCGTTAACCCTCCCGTAGTAGCTTTTGATGCGCTTTTCTAGTGCGGAGGCGAGATAGTTGAGACCCATTGCAAGGAGGCGGTCGAAATTTGCAGAAGTCAGGATGCGCTTTATGGGCCGAATCACGACCCCCCAACCACGGTCGAAGCGCGACTTGACGATGTCTGCATCTTCCGGCTCTCCGTCGTCGTTTGCGTCCTCATCATCAGGATCATACTTGATGTCCCGGAATGCCTCGGCCAGAATGGGTCGGATGCGAGGCTTGAGCACGTTGGAAAAGAGGACAGTAATGCCGTCGTTGAGCAAATCACCGCTCTTGGTAGCAAATGCCTTTTCCATGGACTTGAGCGTGTTCTCAACGAACGTCGCATCGTGTCCAAAGGGGAAGAGGTCGTGCAAGGGAGAATGCGGTTCTTCTTCACCGGGCTGGGGTTGCGTGCGTAACTGCTGTTGAACTATACGTTTGACATAATTGTTGGCAATATCGAGATTGTTGATCAGAACTAAGAAAGCGATGACCTTGTCTTCAGGGGGCAGTCCACCCTGGATAACAGGCTTGGGATAACTTTCGTCTCGCATCTTTCTTTGTATCATGCCGATGAACTCAGCACCTAGGATATGGCTTACCGCGGGTACAACACTGGATACAACAGCTCGTTGCGAAGTTGCCAGCGTCCTTTGCAGGACCTGATTCACAATGTACATGACATCGTCAACGGCGGAGGTAATGAATGGCGGGTTGGCTCCAAGGGGCTTATTCGGGTTCAAGGTGAGGTCTGACGGGGATTCGTCCAACTGGAAAGCCTTCTCCACCGACCGGCGGAAGAAGAAGGTGGTCATGGCGTTGACGGGCTCGATGAGATGACTATTCACTTTCTTGTGGAGATTGCTGGTTGCTAAGAAGTCAGGCATCACCAAGCCATAGTCGATATGCTCTTCAGGTTCGAAAGGCTGCGCGAATGAGCAAATGATGACAAGGATTGTATTTTGCACTTACCGCGCACTTGTCGGAGAGAAACCGTGCATACAGTGCATAGCGCCCCAAGATGAGGGCACCTTCTCCGAGCAGGCCATCAATCTCTTTCATGTCGACGCCCTCGTCTTCACTAGTGCGTGCTACGCCGTTGGCTGGTGAACTTGAGCGAGGTGTTCCTGAGGCAGGCTTTTGGGCTGGGAGGAAGCTCTGGACTAGGAATGAAAAGGCATATGATTTGATGTCGGTCAGCTTGCGATCGATGTGACGTTCCTCGTGCCAGGTGTCCAGCACAATTCCGCCTTGCACGTCAGCTTCAATTTGTAAACGCTCAATGACCTTTTGCATCATGCCGGGGCCGTAGTGGCGTTCTACTAGCGGCTCATGTCCATCTACAATCTGCGCAATGTGCTCAAAGAGTTTTGTTATGGTGTTGCCGTAGAAGAAACCTTCGCTTCTTTGCGCGGGTGCGGCCGAATTGAAGTTTGTGCGTGCGCGCGAAGCAACACCCTGGCAGACATATCGTCCGTATGCATCCAACCCCACATCTGTCCGCCCGATCAAGGGGAACAGCTTGAAGAACCTCGTCACCCGGGAGCCATCGCCTTCTTTAGCCGCCTTTTCGAACTCGCGCAAGAAGAGGCCACAGAGCGACTCGGCAGCAGCATTGAGAGTGACTCGTGGGGGGTCGGGCACCTCGGCTGTAGGGACTATTTCCTCGGCGAAGCTGCCATTGACAACTTCCTCAGGTATCTTCGCAGCCCGGCTGAGGTACCCGGCGGCCGTCTCCCAGTCTTGGGGCGCACCCATAGACCCATGCACACCCAAAACGCATGCCTTCAGTTCGGCCACCTGCTCAACCACCTCTAGTGTCGCCTTCACATTGGACTGCTCCTGATCTAATCGCTTGACGGCGTTCGAGATTCGGTTCGCCGTCGAGGCGGCGCCAGAGAGCATGCCATTGCCGATGGCCCGCGTATTCACCGCTTGCGTACCGAGACGGGCGCGGAGCAGATCGAGGCGACCGAGTTCTCGCGAGAGGTCCTTCTGGGAGGCGACGAGGGCGTTTAATCGCTGGGTGACGCTCGCTTCCTGGTCGTGCAGTTGGCTGAGGGCTTCATGGATCTGAGCGACGCTGGTCGCGGCGAAAACATCCTGGGGTTCGGTGATTTCCACTGCCATGCTCGGGCATGAGGTGCAGACACGAGAAGAAGCGAAATGGTGTTGTTTGGCTGTGGCCGCGTTGAGCATCTATTTCGAGAGCTGCAGCTGGCAAGCGTTGGTGGCCATGGGCGCCGATCGCTTGGCCAGTGACGTCTCACGCCTACAGGGGCCTCGATCCATGCTTGCGGCCGTTGCCCCTGCAGCAAGATTACTTGTTGATGGCCCGGGTACGAAACAGTGCACTCTGCGCCGTTGTTGCTTACTTGTTTTCCCCAGATTCCCAGACGCATCTGCGAACAAAGTTCTGGATACCCTCACATTCTCGTCGTTTGGAGTTCCGTGGAAACAGGACCCAATCACCCCGTGCCTCTAGACCACTCTGCTACACGCACCCTCGCAGACGATTACGCACCAGCGGCCCGCATTCAACCATTCAACCCCGTCACTGCGCCTTCCTCGTCCACCCCAGCAACACGACCGTTCACCGTCTGCGCCTTCCCTCTGCAACTGCGCCTGCCTCGATCCTGTCCAAACACACTTCCCAAACCGTCCTCGCCGCGGCACACGGCGCTCGAGACCCTTCCACGTGCAGCCTCGTGCATTCAGCCGCCCAACATTCAAGCCGCACCAATCGAATTCATGTCTTCGTGATAAGCAGACTCTCCAACCCCCCGCACACCCACGAGGTCGAGTCGCCAGTGCGCTAGCACTGAGTAGTAGCATCCACTGCCATCCACATCAAGCCATGGACTCGACCGCACACTTCCTCAATGCCGCCCACCAAATACACTCCCGCTCTGGCGGCGTGAGCGGAGAGACTGGAACTCGCCCGGCATCCTACAAAATCATCGGTCTAGTTTTGGCCATAGCGTCGGGTGTCTTTATCGGATCCTCGTTTGTGATCAAGAAGCATGGTCTGTTACAGGCGAACAAGAAGTACAACGAAGAGGCGGGAGAAGGCTATGGATACCTTAAGAATGCATGGTGGTGGCTTGGTATGACACTGATGATTGTCGGAGAAATATGGTACATGGCACTCAGAGGCATGTTGTAGGGATGCTCCGCTAACGTCTGGGCAGTAATCTTGTCGCATACGCCTTCACCGATGCCATCCTTGTTACCCCTATGGGCGCACTGTCTGTCGTTATATGCGCCATCTTGTCCACCATATTCCTGAAGGAACGTCTGAGTTTTGTCGGAAAAGTAGGATGCTTCAACTGCATCATCGGCTCCGTCGTAATCGCCGTCAACGCACCCGAACAATCGTCCGTCGCGCGCATTGAGGACATGAAGAAATGGGTCATTGCACCCGGCTTTCTTAGTTATGCTGGTGTGATAATCGTGGCATGCATCATTATCGCGTTGTGGCTTGGTCCCAAGTACGGAAAGCGGACCATGATGGTTTATATTACCATCTGCAGTTTGATCGGAGGTCTGAGTGTTGTCGCAACCCAGGGTCTCGGCGCCGCTGTAGTCGCCCAGGCTTCTGGCACGTACGGTGGACAGTTCAAGGAATGGTTCCTTTACGTCTTGCTCGTGTTCGTGGTAGTGACGCTACTAACGGAGATCATCTTTTTGAACGTAAGTCGATCATCATATTGGCTTATGGAGAATACTAAGCTTTGCCTAGAAAGCACTAAATCTGTTCAATGCTGCATTGGTAACACCGACCTACTATGTCTTCTTCACTTCTGCCACCATTGTGACCTCGGCAGTCTTGTTCCAAGGCTTCAAAGGCACACCACTCCAAATCCTCACCGTCATCATGGGTTTCCTACAAATTTGTTCTGGTGTGGTCTTGTTGCAACTATCCAAATCTGCCAAAGACGTTCCCGACTCGGCCGTCTTCAAAGGAGATCTTGACCAAGTGCGGACTGTCGGCGAAATGGAAGAACCAGAGTACGAGCCGCGAGCCGACACGCTCCGTGGAGGCGCGGCCATCCTCAGATCGCTATCAAAGGCGAGGTCCCACAAGGAACTCAGCGAGGCCCGAAAGATCCAAGAAGAGCATATGGAGCCCATTGGCGAAGGCGAGCAAGTCGAGTTCGACGGTCTCCGCAGGCGGAAGACTGTTCTCGACCCCAACCGACCACCATCCCGCAGCGCTACTGTCATACGCACGAAGACAATACACCCCCCTCTTGGAATGTCACAATTTCCCACCGACGACTCTGACGACGACAACGACAGCTTCCACCCGGGTTTCTTTCAACGTCTAAGGTCACGCGGTAAATCGACCAGCAGCCGCGGCAGCTCCCACGTCCCCCCCGTCCCAAGTATGGGCATGCAATCCCTCCCGTCCATCCCCCAAACCGACGGGCCCTCGGACCGCGAGTCCGACACGGGATCCTACAAAATGAACATGACACAAGACACTTCCTACAAACCACTATCAGATTCCCACATCCACTTCGCCTCTCTACCCGACCCACCTCGGCTCCACGACCGCCAAGACTCGTCCTCGTCGTCCCTTGCCCCTCCCCGCGCGCCCGGCCAAACCGCCAAACGCCAATTCTCCTTCCAAAATGTTTTTGGCCGCAACAGCCGCTCCGACTCCATGGGCGAAGCCTCATCCAGCAGCGGTGGTGTTGGTGGTGGTGGTGGTGGTGGTGGCGCGAGCCACACGCGACGACCGACTAGTAAGCACAGTCGCAAGAGCAGCCGGGATGGCAAAGGCGGAAGTGGTACCGCCACGGAAGAAGAGAGATTAGGTCTTGTAAAAGGCGACTCGGCCAACCTCCTTCCCATCGTCAGCCGCGGCAGCGATGAGTTGGCTGGTCCACCCGGTTACACGGATGATTGGGACGTGATTCGTACCGATAGTCCTGGCTATGCCGAGTTTGATACTACGTCTCCTACCCAGAGTCCGACCAAGCCGCCGATACGTAGGGTCGATACCGATCTGCAAGATCCAAGTCCGAGTGAGGACAAGGATTTTGACAAGGGCGGAGGGCCCGGGGGGCCTGCAGGCACCTTTTTGTAGCGCGATTGAGGAAGAGGAGCTGCATTATTATTTCGTGTTGTTGTATGCATATCTTAGGTTTGAGGGCGAGAGGACTTTTCGGTCCCTTGGATTTGGCTCTGGTATTTTCTCTCTCTCTCTCTCTCTCTCTCCCTCTCTCTATGGGTCGGGAGTGATGCGCGTTTTTTTTTCTTCGCATCTTTCCCGTGTCGACTTTCTTGCATGTCGTTTTCGTGCATACTCGGCGATCCGTCGGACGGATGATTGGCGACTGGTGGATGTGCATGAGTTCCCTAGGATGCATAGGGGGGGTTTCTCTCTCTCAACACATGTACCATGGAAGACGTCGAGTCTTTTCGAGTCAAAGAATGTATCTGATATATACATGGCGTATGTAGTCGGCGCGATCAAGACGGAGGAGATGGAACAAGGTCGAGAGAGATGGGTAGCGAACATGAAGGAAACGGCAATACCCAAAATGATACAAACTTCCTCACCCCGACCCAGTCAATGATTCCAAAAAAAAGTATGGTGGACAGACGCTTGTACACGGTAGAATACGAACTTGCTTGATTACAACATTTCACCCTCTTCCTCTAACCCACCTTCATCCTCGTCCTCGTCATCCCATTCCACATCGGCTGCTGCCTCATCAGCCCGTCTCTGTACCTCTTTCAACCCACTCATCTCCTCGACCCATCCTCTCTCGTTCAACGCCTTCTGCACGAAGCCCCACGGATCGGTGGTGTACGCTTCAATCACCTTGTCGCTGCAGGCTGAGCAGCTGTCGAAGGGTTTACCTTCAACTTGGAGGTTCGAAAAGGTGGAGAGGTAGCCGCGAATGGTGTGTGGGATGGTTCCAAGGGGATGCTGGAACGGAGGCGGGAGAGAGGGGTGAGATGATGTGGAGGCTATTGTGGTGGACGGCTTGTTTTGTTGGGAGGGAGGCGGTGCGAGGGCCTTTGAGGGGTGTTGGAGGATGGACACGAGGAGTTCGACGAGGAGACTGGATGCGAGAGGTGCGACGCCGGGGCGGGTGACGGTGCATTGTTGATCCAGAGTTGCGTTGCTCATTGACTAGGTTCTTGTTAGCAAAGGAAAGCTCAAAGTGACTTTGGTGTAATGCGACTTACGTCTGCGGGTGCAACAACATCGTTGCAAAAGTAGCATCCCAACTCTACTTCACCCTCTTGGGCGGCCTTCAGACCATGTCGCATAACGACGTAGGTATCGAAACCGAGCGCTGCGTTGAGAACAATCTTGCCTTGCGCCTTGCCCATGACAGTCGGTAGCCATCTGCTCTCTCGGGTATCCATGAGTAGGAAAATGGCGTCGTGCCCTGCGATTAGTCTTTGTAGTTTTCCAAACTCGATCTTCGTCTTCGCGCTATCGGTCATCGGATGTCCTAGCATAGGAACTTCCATGACATGACCTTGTGCCTCGACACCTGGATATACCTCTCCCAAAGCCTCCGCAGCTCTCTCGGCTTTCTTTGCTCCGCCTTGCAGACAGTCTTTGAAGTCGAAGAGCGGCTGTCGTACAGGGTTGGAGAAGCTAACAGTAGCATTATCGATAAAGGTAATCTTTCGAACGCCCCATCCCATCAGCGTTCGTGAGACGTATGTACCCAGTGTGCCCGCTCCAAGTAGCAAGCATTTGCAGTTTTTTATGACGTCCAAGTCGACTGTTGGGGCTATGCGCCACTTGATCAGCTTGAGGTTGAGGTCCACAGCCTGATCTGCCAACTTCCTCTCATCCATGTATTCCGAGAGGTCAACATTACGGGACGTGAGCTTCCCTGTTTCCGTGCGCTCCCAGCCTGTGACCTTGGGTAGTGGCGTTGTATGCGGACCGGTGTTTGTACGCTCCAGCATGGGCGATACAGGAGCGGTGTTGGTGTCTTGATCTGAGCGTAGCTGCAGAATCAATGAGTTGGCTTGGTCGCGGCGCATGTGGGTGTCGCGATAACATAGTATCTGAGCATTGCGCAAGTTCCATCGATGCCTTATGAGAATGAGTAGGTTGCGAAGCGGCCATCCCGGGTTCGTTTCGTATGTAGAGGGGTCTGCGAAGCATATGAAGCGGTCTTGACTGTCTACCTTGTCGAAAAAGCCCTTTTCGAACGTGTCGAGCCTGTCGACACCCCAGGTATAGCCGAATTCGTCCAGCGGTGTGGCGGGCGTTTTGGGTCTCTCCTCCGGGTCGCCGCCTCCGCGTATGCGCTTCGCCAGGAAGAAGCCTCTTTGCCGCACGTCGGAGCTGTATCTCCATGTCTGCACCGCGTCGACGAGATAGGTAGTCTCTCTTGCCTGTAGCCTTGTAACGTCGCCGACTTGTCTCCATGGCGGATCTGACTGTATCGCGGGGAAGCCGAAGTGGTAGGTGAAGTTGTATTTCTTGAGGTTCGCGAAGATGATGGCTGTAAAAGACGAGAGGAGGGAGGGGCATTCGTATATGGAGCCGTCGTGGATCGCGTCCCATATCTACCAGAATAAGCAAGTTACCTTGCATGTAAGAGTGCCGGGGCATACCGTTTGGGCACATCGTTCGAGTATGGCACCGCGGTCGAGCTTCTTGTAGTCTTCTATGGTGTTGCAGTTCTTGATGATGCCTTCGGCTCGACAAAAGGTAGGCGGGGTGCTGGGATACTGTTAGCCGTCCGCTGGGCATCGGACATGCATGACGTACTCATCCGATGTCAGCGCATTTGGATGTATCTGGACGCGCATGGAACGCGACGAGTGTTCATTTGGGCGGATTTCGTACAGCCCGAGCACCTTGCGCGCCGAGTCGTCGAGTTTGTCGTGGTTGATCTTGATGTGGGCGAGGGCGGCGTAGAACTGCACGTCGACATCGCTCATCCAGGGCGCGAACTTGAGGGCGGCCATGATGGATCGTGGGGCTGCAGTGTCGAGCTAGGGAGGAGATGGCCCCCAACAAAGGTGGCGATGGGCACAATGTCTATGGCGGCTCAGCAGACGGCGACTGCAACAGTCACAGGAGCAGGGCAGGAGGGCGAGGCACGTGAAGCTGTCAAGAGCGCATGATGGAGAGGGTCCTGGTGAGGCGCCTCACCCCGCGCATGTCAGGCCCCCAGGCGGGCAGCAGGCGGGCGGGCGGGGCTGTGCTAAGGCGCGTTCCTGCAGCCGCAGACGCGCCATCGCTAGCTAACCAGTACACCGACAAGTCGCGCGTCTATCCACCATCTCGCTGCACATTTCCAACCCGCTTGGGCAGACCCGTGTGCGGCATCTATCGCTATGCTTATTGGAGTGTGTGGAGGCAAGACCACCAGTTTACCCGACTGCCGATTGCTAACACCAGGTAGGCATTTGCGCGGGCAAGTCCGAGATAGCTTCTTATCTCATTGAGGAGCACCGGTTCACCCGCCTACGTCTCGCTCGACCCACGGCGGCGGCGCCTCACGTTGAACCCTCGGCTTCCCGACAGGCGGTCGTAGACCCACAGTACACCTTCCAACATGTCGACGCGCTGCTCGATTTCGTCACGCTGAGGTGGAGAGAAGCATGGGTCACAACCGACATCTGGGACGACGCCGTGGTTGATGCGCTGATGAAAAGGCCGTTTTTCCTCCTCATCAGCGTGGATGCTCCTTTCAAGGTGCGATGGCAGCGCTACCAGAGGCGGCGCGCTGCAAATCAGCTTCCTCCGCCGGACATCATGGACTTTGTGGATCAGAATGACGAGCATTCGTTTGCTCCCAAGACTGGCCTGGGTGGACTGTCCTACCGAGCACAGCTCAAGTTGCTTGACAACACGGCCTCGATAGAGTCCCTACGCAACGCTATCCGCGCCCTGGACCTTACCGACCACTCGCGCCTGCGCCCAAGTTGGGACCAGTACTTTATGCAGCTGGCCGATCTGGCAGCGCATAGAAGTAACTGTATGAAGAGGCGAGTCGGGTGTTGTGTAGTGAGAAACAAGCGCGTTATCAGCACAGGGTACAATGGCACACCGCGTAAGATGACCAACTGCAACGAGGGCGGGTGTACGTATCATATCGCACAGCTCTTGGTACGCCACGTTAACAATGCTAGGCGGCCGCTGCAACAACTCCGCAAAAGGCGGCGCCGATCTCAACACTTGCCTCTGTCTCCACGCCGAAGAAAACGCCTTACTCGAAGCCGGCCACGACCGCATCGGCGAAAACGCAACCCTCTACTGCAATACCTGCCCTTGCGTGACCTGCAGTGTCAAGATCACCCAGGTGGGGATCACCGAAGTTGTATACAACCAAGGCTATTTGGTCGACGATCAAACAGCGGCCATCTTCAAGGAGAGCGGCGTGAAGCTACGGCAATTCACTCCGCCTACTGGCGGTCTGGTCGACCTGGGGATAAATGTGCACGAGGAAAAGCCGATAGATCGAATCAAGTGTGCTACCAACGCGATAACTCCATAGGCTATTGCTAAGAGCGAGCAAGAAGAATTACGAATCAGAGTACTGATGAATTATTGTCCACACACCCATTCCTCTTTGTCCTGCTTATCACCATCCCTACAATATTCAAACATCCTTGCCACTTATCGATGCAGCGGCTGGAGGTGGTTCGTACGGCCCACCAGAGGTGATCATGGTAATATTTGTGTTTGACGTATATCGACGCTTCTCACCAAATTACCGTCGCCGGCCCGTTTGCTATCTACCTGTGCTGCGTATCGGTCCTGGAAATTGATCCCATGCGAGAGTCTAAACATCGCAGAAGACTGGCAATAATGCAGGAACTTTGAAGAGATGGATCGCATCGAAACTCGTATTCTCAACTCGGCGCAGCAACCATCAGCAAGGTATCCCGTCAGTTGTGCCTGCGCTAAGCCTCAACTCTACGACGCGAAATACAAGAGCTGTCCATTTACAACACACCACAGGACCGCTATCTGTAAAGCGGCTTCACGAACGTGTACGCAAAATCCAGTGTGTCATCTCAATACAATCGCGACATGCCGCTTTGCGATACTACTGCGGGCCGGCGCCTCCAAGCTTGACCAAGCTTTGACAAGCATCCGCTTCCGAGGCTTGCCTAAGTACATCGCTCACCGTAGCCTGGGCGTCCAGGATGCACTAACCACTGCGTGGGCGAATCACACGAATAGTACACAACAGTCTTTGGCCTAGCCCTCGTATCGATGCGTTTCAGGAAGGTGCATAAGGATTTAGCTGATTGACAAGTGCGTCATCCTGCATTTTTCGACCTTCGGCTGTGAACATCTGCCCGATAGGACGGGTTGCGTGGCCTGCACGATCCAAAATGTGGCTATTGCGAGCTTTCTTACCGGACCTTGTTGGACTGCCGTCAACCTCCTGCTTCTCTGGGGTAAGCGCCATGTTGCGTATAGTAAGATGATTTCGTGCAGCAAGTGTTCAAATATTGCCGTCTGGTCCAGCATTTCCGGGCCAGGTCGCATAGCCGCTTCACATCACTCAACCCCAAGATGAAGCTCGTTTCCGTATTTGGCTCTTTGCTGTGCGCTTCTACGGCTCTCGCCGGAAGCACATCTCACAAGTCTGGTGTATTCAACAAGGTTAGACCGCTTATTGAGAGACATGTACCTGGGGAGGCTTTCCAGCACCCGGAGATTCAGAAGAGGGCTCAGAGCTTCTTCTTGACCAACAAGACTGAACGTGAGTATGATGCTAGGCGTCCCAGGAATACGTGTTAATCGCTTTCAGCCTTTGCCGTCAATGGCACCGGTATACCCGAAGTTCCCTTCGATGTTGGCGAGAGCTATGCTGGTCTGCTGCCCATCTCAGACAGCCCGGATGAGACCCGAAAGCTCTTTTTCTGGTTCTTCCCTTCGACCGTGGCTGAGAGGCCAGAAGAGGTCGTAATCTGGTGAGTGGATCTTCCCGTACCTGCATTCGTATGCCTAACGCCCAACAGGCTCAATGGTGGTCCTGGCTGCAGTTCACTTAGCGGATTCCTTACTGAGAACGGCCCGTTCACATGGGAGTCTGGCACTCTTGCCCCGGTGCAGAACCCATACTCGTGGAACAATCTCACCAACATGCTCTGGGTCGAGCAGCCTGTTGGCGTTGGTTACTCCGAGGGCGTGCCCAACATCACCAACGAAGTCGAGCTTGGTAACGAATTCCGTGGCTTCTACAAGAGCTTTGTTGACCTCTTTGGCCTGTATAATTGGAAGACGTACATCACTGGAGAGTCTTATGCCGGATACTACGTCCCATACATTGCCGACAGCTTCATCACTGCCGACGACACCAAGTATTTCAACCTTGCTGGTATTTCCATCAACGACCCCATCATCGGTGATGAGACCATCCAGCAGCAGGTTGTTATTCTGCCATATGTCGAGTTTTGGCAGAACTTCCTCTTCCTGAATGATTCTTTCATGGAGACCATCACCAAGCATCAGGCAGAGTGCGGTTACACTGACTACTTGGACAAATACTTCAAGTTCCCCCCGCCAGAGGGCCCATTCCCTATTCTCCCTGACCCCTACAACTCGGAGAACTACACTTGCGACATGTTTGACAACTTCTACGACGCCATCCTGGAGGTAAATCCTTGCTTCAACATCTACCACATCACAGAGACCTGCCCGCACCCATACTCGCAGCTCGGCATAGTCAACTCCGGAGACTACAGCCCACCAGGCGCTGAGATTTACTTCAACCGAACAGATGTCAAGCTCGCTCTCCACGCCAATCCTGACACCAAATGGCTTCAATGTACCAATACCAACGTTTTTGGTGATGGTGACGACAGTGGCTCCGACACCTCTCCCGGACCCGCCAACAACGGCGTTCTCCAGCGCGTCATCGAGCATACAAACAACACTCTCATCGGCTCCGGTGATCTTGACATGCTTCTCAGCACCAACGGCACCCTCTTCGCCATTCAGAACATGACCTGGAACGGCGTCCAGGGTCTCTCCGAGTACCCCGCCATCCCTCTCTACGCACCCTACCACCCCGAGTACAACGGCGGTGCGCTTGCCGGTGCTGGCTATCAGGGCTACTGGACCAAGGAGCGTGGCATGACCTTTTACACTGCTCGTCTTGCCGGTCATGAGCTGCCCGGCTACACCCCTGGTGTTGCGTACCGCATGTTGGAGATTCTCCTCGGCCATGTCGAAGACTTTAGCAGCACTGAGAACTTTGTCACGCAGCGCGGTAACTTTACTGGAAACGGCACTATTTATAAGCGCGGCGCGGAGGGCCAGGCCGTTTAGGGTATAAAAAAAATCGATAATGACATGAGAGATTATTTGCAGAGGAATGTATATTCTGATACAACGACTGTTTTGTGCTCGACGTGCTGGGATTCGTCTCTAGTTCAGCATCGCGCTGTCTTTGATACTTTCCGTAGCTTAAGCGTCCAGGCCCTTGACCCTGCAACATGGGAATAATCGTGATGTCGCTCACACATGAACAGCGCGATACTCATACAGGTTGGTGTAATACCCCACTTGTTCGCTAGACAACTCCTCAGCTGACCCACTCATCAGAAAAATTTGATGCCCAAGCCATCCAGTAATTACCTCTCGTTGTACCCTGGATCGCGGTAAGTTTTGCAAACTTTATAAACATTACAAAAACCCATTTTTTCATCAACAACCACAACACTGGTTCTTTGAGATCCTCTTCTTCAGTAGTATAGTGGTCAGTATTTCCGCTTGTCATCGCTCAGCGACAACGCGCGGGAGACCGGGGTTCAATTCCCCGCTGGAGAGCATCTGTCAATCTTTTTTTTGTTTCATTCTTGGTCGTGGGCCAGGGCGTGGTTTTCAAAGTGACGCACGTGATACGCGCCAGTGAAGGCCATATGGCATGACGCGCGCACGTGTAATTAATTTTGTCGCACTGGGGGTTTTCTTTCTTCTAGTAACGAAGTCATGCTGCGTTCTTGAAGTAAAGGTTTGCAGGTGACGCGAGACTTGCTTCTTATGACGTTCAATGTGGTTGTGCGGGATGGCCATGTGCCTGAATGAGGGCGGGCCTCCAAGCGATGGTGCGGGGACTTCCTCCAGAGTTCCACACTTTCATCACCTTCGCTCCCACCACAGACAGCAATGCAAACCTCTCGCAATATCCATGGGATATACGTCATACCATGTTTTGCGAATATCTGTGTTTATTTAGAGCGACAGCTTGTCATGACATCGCGCTAGTTGCGATGTAGATTGGTTACGGGCTAGCTGCAGTTAAAGAAAGAGAGGGTAACTGAATGGCGATGATGCGCGCACCTTTGAAGTTACTGACATGCCTAGGGTAGTCTGACTCCGTGCATGGTATGCGCATATGGGCTAACATGGAGGTTTTGTGGTATTGACGTCGCAGAGAGTGCGGGTCTCGTCCTCGTCGTCGTACCTGAAGAGATGGCTGTCGTACATGTCCCGCATACCGTCCGATTGCGCGTCGCTCCTCACATTCGATCGTATACTCGATCATACGTTTAGTCCCACATTGGGGGACGCTGCGAACAAAGGGGTTTGCACACGGTTATGTCACGGACTGTATGCCAAGAGGAAGTACCAGGCTGCAACAATGAAAAGGCTTTCAATTTGGTTACATACAACGTATTGGCTGGTGAAAAAGAAATTACAACGGTACGGAATGTGGTATACGTATGAGGCGGCCGTAAAAGATTGCAGCGATTGGCGGTTTTGTGGTCTCGCCCAAGTGACTGAAGAGTCGGCTGGCGTTTGTACGCGGATGTACACGAGATCGATCAGAAAAACAGAAAGCTGGGTGCCTCGCACCGACGTGTGAACATTTGGAGGCTTGAGAAAGCGCACCGTTAGAAAATACGCTGGTGTGCTCATTGAGAGTGGTCGGCTTCACTCCAATATTGCACCAGTCTGCTCATGTCGCTGGAATGAACACGACCAATATCTTTGACCTTAATGTTCATTTCAATAGGATACGTCTTTCTGAACCGGACTAGGGACTCCATTTTGAGTTTAATCGAACTGTCGGCCGGTACGATCTGGATGGGTTCCCTCATCCGAGCGTCAGTATAGCAAGTCGTCGGATCGACCCCGGACAAGTAGACAGCAGCATGTTCAGATGGGTCGCACCCGTATTTGTTGGCCCCTTGACCGCCATAGGTGCCAATGGCGCTGATCACATAAGCGAAATACAGTCAAAAAGGCATCATGCAGTATTTACCAGGCCTCGACGAAGCCGTGTTTGCGCCGGAGTACGATAAAACGCCGAATATTGGAGTATACTAGCCCATTGAAGCGTACGACCGTATACGCGTATCTATCCTGCGATAAATTAGAGGTCTCACCCGCAGCCTCACTGTACAGCATTGCGAAAACTCTGCCGACTACAAAGAACTGATGAGCCTCGGAGCCAGTCCGCATGCGATAGCCTAGATCGATGGAATGAGACGAGTGCTCCCAGTTGGGGAGAGAAGCTTACTAGGATCCAGTTTTTCGCACCAGCCGGTCTGTGGCGTGCCTGAGATGAATCCATCCAACGCACGAGCTTGTTCTGGAGCTACCAACGATACATTAGAAATTTCGTCGCCCACATTCTGCTGCAATTTCATACCACTTTCGGGCATGTGCGCCACAGTCTGGCCACCATTGTGCTGACCACCGGAGTCGTGTCTTATGACTGCCTCTGCAGCTGGGTACAAGGCGGGTTGCGTACCCGCTTGTTGTGATTCTTGTCTGTACCAATGATACACGGGTGAAGGTCCTTCGATGATTAGCTCGCGCTCACCTATTCATACAGCGAAATGCATCAAAATGGCTCTTACCATATATATGTGTTATGCGATAATAATCCTGGTACTCATTGCTCCAAATCCAGCCAGAATTCGACATGTCGCACGGTTTGACTGGACACTAGGGCAATTGTCCCATGGACCTTGGCGACAAGGGCGAGACTGTACCTAAAGATAAAGGGATATACACTTAAAGGACTCGCATAAGCCAAAAGTGCCAGGTGCTTCGGATCAACCTCAACTTCGGTATGACGCATTGGCTTATATGGCCAAAAGCTAGGGATCATGAAGTGATGCGGCTCTGCCATCACGCCGTGGTTTGTCAAAGAGGGTGTCATGCACAGTGTCAGAGAGGGCATCGCACCATTTTCCGTTTCTCCAGACGCCTGCATGTTGGCGACGTTCTCTCTCGCTGATCCGTCCAGTTTATGCAGCTGTGTGTGTATGCATGAGTGTGGTTTTCCAGTAGCTTGGCGGAGCCACATTAGACTGATTTTGCAATGCTTTGGTATTGAAATATGCTAAACGGCATTTTACCAGGGCTTCCCGTACGCGTCGGCCAGAAATTAGGACAGCCAATGCCGGCCAAGAGATGAGGACACGACTGGCCACACAACAGATAAGAAGGAAAGCTGCATGTCCATGCTTTGTTTGTTGCCGTTGTTCCGCTGTCTTAGACAAATGCATGGCTGGCCGTGCGGCCTATGCTCTTCTAAAGCACATATGGTGTGGATGACAACCATTGGTGCACCGTCTGGCTCTTCATTCGCGTCGCCTTTTGCTTACCTGACAACGATTCGCTAAGCCGTACGCATATCACCTATCGCTCCAGGCGTCTCTCCGTGCCCAGACATGTTGTGGTCCGAGAGCTGAGCAATCTCCAAGGGCAGCCTTTTATCACATTAAGATGTCAACGTCTGTACTTTACAAAGCAACATACTACCGCGGAAACGCTCTTGACAATTAATTGTGTACCAACCTCCTTGGCTGACTGGGTAACAAAATATGGAAGACCAACAACCATTCAGATGTGCGGGCTACTCAACGCAGAATTCTCAGATCTTCGCCACCTTCAAACAGCGGTTGGAAGATCTGTCGAATTCGCAGACGACCTTGGCAGCGAACAGAACGCGACTCTTGGTTAAACGCGAGAAAGTCCGATCTACCAGCCGCAAAGTTCAGGCAAAAAGAGTCGAAGCTGGTGATGCAGAGGCTGCCTTTATGAGCAAGCTACACAGCTTGATCAATAAACATAGGATACAGTTGGACATCACCATCTTGGAAGCCTATGCTAGGGTTGAACAGTCTCGGGATGCCCTGGGAGAGATGGAAGAGAATTATCTGCAAGACGAGCGCGACCTAGGCGGCAACGAGTGGGAGTTTATGGATCAGGAAAACAGGTTTTATCAATTCGATCTGTTCAGCATTTTGCCTGATGCGAAAGGCGAGCCTGTTGATCTTCCTTATACGCAAATTGGCGGAACGATGATGTATCCACCACCACCACCACCTCCTCCTC
>LR132477.1:0-21537 GCA_900634815.1 Paradendryphiella salina | reverse complement strand
CCCCCCCCTCTTTCCTGTTGGAAACGCACACACACACAAGCCATGATTTGTCTCCCTTTTCTCCCCTTCGGACCTCGAAAAATGACGCTTTCTAGCCCTTCCAAGGTATCTACTGGTACATGGTGGTTCCCTTGTTACTTTTTGTTGCTTCTTTTTATTTTCTTGTACATGCTGAAACAGGTGTGATGTCATTGCACATTGTAGACAACATGGACTGGATACAACACACAAATACAATATACCAAATATAACGCACTGGATATAACACACTAAACACAACATAAACACAACATATAAACATAATGTATGAATGCAAGATACAAATATTACACACGAATACAACACACACCTACTACAACACAAGCCTCCCTATCGCCCATCACAGATGCAGGCAACAGGGACAAAAAACTTGTTGCAGATGGCAATAGTCTCGTTTGATGCATAGTGGTGGCTACACTTCCTTCTATACGCGTACTTTTTTTTTCTTCTTTTCCAACTCTTCGCATGTGCATTGGAGCGATACCACGTCCTATGGGATACTTTTACTAATTATACAGATTCCTTCTACGAACTAACTTTGATGTCTCTGCCCTCCCTTGTCCGGTGGCTTTCGTGGTTGGCCACCTCATCCAACTTAGTAGCCATCTCGTCGGCGTCCCCAAGGCCATCTTTAACCGTCTCAGCTGTCTCGTCGACCTGGTCTCTGGGAACTGCTTCGCCCATTCGGGATGTGGATGCAACAGCGAGATTTGGCTGGTTACCGTCCGTTTCTACACCGGCTATATGGAGACCCTCAGAGGGGCGGTAAGTGATTTTGCCTCTGGCTGCGGCGGCAAGACGTTGCTTTTGGCCGGTTTCTCCGGCGCGACCTAGGACTCCAGCGATGACTTGAATGCAACGCAGACTGTGTAGGGTTAGTGTGAGATACACGGTGTCGGGAGTGGCGTTCTTACCTGTCGTCGTTGGCTGGGATGGGGTACGTGACCCAGGTGGGGTCAGCATTGGTATCAATGACACCGATGGTGGGAATGTTGTTCAAGGCGCACTCGTGGAGCAGAACGTAGTTCTCAAGAGGGTTCAAGCAGACGACAAGGTCGGGTCTTAGCACGGGTCTGTCGTAGAGTTGCTCCTCGAAACCTTTGACTTCCTCGTCAAACTCGTTGATCACCTTTGTCTTGCACCTTCCGAGAATCTGTTGGCCGTTGGTGATGCTTCCCGGTATCCAGCGCTCGAAAAGGTGGTAGCCCTTGGCCAGCTCGGCGGCTCTTGCGACTGCTCTGTCCTGGCCGTCGCGGGTTCCTACAAATAGTATCATGCCTCCTCTTCTCGCGACTTCCTGGACGACCTTGGCGGAGCGGCGCAAGTGGGCGGCAGTGACTTCGAGTGAGATGATGTGAATGCCCTGCCTGATACCGTGGATGTAGCGGGCATTGGCAGGGTTCCATAGCGAAGTAACATGGCCTTGGTGGGCTTCAGAGGCGAGGAGCAGCTCGAGGGTGACGTCGGCGGGGGACGGTGGGTGGTTCAGGAGGGTGTGCGGTTGGTAATGAGGGGCGATGTCGCTTCCCAGCTTTGCCAAGTGCTGCGCTGGGGGATGTTAGTATTGGAGTGGTGACATGATGGGCAGGTATTTGGCGTACACTGCTGCTTGTACAGGTGATACTGTTCAGCAACATTGTCATGTGCTGAGGGGGGCGCCGCATGGGACTCTGGATCAATGGAGGGCACTGGCTGCTGGAGGTGGGTGTTGAGCTGGGCCTCTATCGACTGCAGCTGTTTCAGGCTATTCTCGGTCGACGCCTCAATCGTCTCGGTCTCGGTGGAGAGAAATCGTCGCAGCGGCCGCGACGACTGTCGTGAGCGGGATGCGAGTGCCCGGGGGCCTGGCTATGTAATCAGCAGTGGCCATTGCATTACAGGGCGTGCCTTGGGGGGAGGGAGGGGGTCCGTACAGCTGCGCGCTGCTATGCTTCTCAATATCATGGTTCCCGCCGCGTGCAGTCCGATGGCTCTTCCAAAATCTCTCGAGCCATGTCGCCAAGTCCCATCAGCCGCCTTGCTCCTTTCGGCCTAGCGCGCGTCGAGGGCGGGCTTTGCTTTGCCTTGCCTCGAGGGCGAGGGCGGACTTGGGCGCCGCTCCACACTCGGAGGACCGGAGAAAGACCCCGTCCGGTGGCCGCCCAATCGTCCGGCGTCATCTGACGGTGTGAGCAGTGAGCAGCAAAAGAGGGTACTGTGAGGGGTGCGGTTCTGCACAGTGCGTGTGTGTGCATTGGTCCCACCCGGTGGACAGAGCATGGCATTTTGGAATTGCCATGGCTGGTCCCTGCTGCTCGCTCTGCTGCTTTTTCCCAACGCTGCGACCGCCTGGCTTCGCTCATCCCGCACTGCCTGTGCTGGCCCCAACTGATTGCTCGTGCAAAGCCACTGACATCTTTCCGTGATCTTCTGCAGCTATCCCGCACGCGGCCTCTCTTGGCAGCTAGCGCATTCGACTGGCGCTACACATCTCGCCCTGCGCATCCAACCTCACTCTCCAGACGTGACCTCTCGATCCCACTCAGACTGCACATGACAGGCGGCTGAGTGGCCCATCACAAGAAGCCTGTGGATGCTGCCTACCGGGCCCTGCATCTCCCGTCCTCGTTGTCGTCGCCGCCGCCGCTCCTGCTGCTGCTGCCACCCACGACCCGACGCCGAAAGAGAAGCGGCAGCGCACAACATCGCCCACGGGCGCCTGCGACCCTCTTTGATGCCCACAACCCGGCGCTGGACGACATTTCTCGCTGCCACTGAGATCCCCGGGCCATCTCCGTAGCCACCATGAACGACTATCCCTACCCGACCCGGCCCTACAGCCAGGCCAACAATGGGCCCGTGATGATGAATGCGAATGGAGACGGCATCAATGGCTTCGACATGGGAGAGGGCCAGTCGCTTGACTCAATGGTCACGCAAAACGACAAGGACAATCGCCGCCGAAGTATGCCCGTCTATGCAAGAGGTCCACAACAGATGAATCTGGCCAGCCCCGACACGCGCCGCTTGAGCATGATGAACTTTGGCGACCCCAATAGTGGAGACATGGACGAATTTCAATTTGATATACCCTCTGCCACCATGGACAATATGATGCACGCCAACAACGCTTTCCCACGCACCACTGGCGACATGCAGAACGACCAGCTACCTGCGACCGACCTTGCTATCAACACCCAGTTCCAAGGCCAAGCCTCGCCCTTTCCACAAATGGGAGGTCCTGGCTCCGCGTATGCCTCGCCGATGCACCAGAAAAACTCTTTGGATCTGGACATGTCATCATATCAAAATGGCATGAACATGTCGCTCGATATAGACGATTCGCTAAACATGATGCCTTCCGAAATGAACATGTTTCCTGGCAATCAGTTTCGCTCTCCCATGCTCGGCTCTCCCCTCACCAAGGACTTTGTGTCGCCCGTACCAGCTGCTTCACAAGATAACAACACTCCTTCTGGTCAATCTCAGGATCAGTTCAAGCGCCCGTCTTTGAGCAATACTCCTGACGTCAAAGTGGGCAGATCCGGCTTTCTCAGTCGTGCAGCAAGTCAAGACCAGGTCAGCATGCGCTCCAACTCCAGGGTCCAGAACGACCGCCATTCTTCTAATAACGTTCCAACGCGGATGACTTTGGCTTCTCTCCAGAATCAGCAGCCTATAGGTGCAGATCCCGCACAAGACCTGCCCAAAGAGGTGCTCAGCAAGCAGTTGCAAAACTACAAGATTGCGTGGTCGGCGCCTGCTGGCGGGTTTCCTTCTACCATGCATCAAAACCCTCATCAGAAGACTCAGTTTAAAAACGCCTACTCCTCGACTGGGTTTGATATGCTCGGCGTGTTGGTCTGTTTCAATCCCCAGAGGCATTCATTATAAATGCTAACTTACGACTAGATGCGAGTGGCCTCTAGACCTGATCCGCAGATCGACATTGGTTCCGTTGATCTTTCCTGTTCCTTTGTCGTGTGCGATGCTGAGCTAGACGATATCCCTATCGTATATTGCTCGGAAAACTTTGAACGTCTCACCGGGTACACGCGCCATATGATTCTCGGGCGGAATTGCCGCTTCCTCCAAGCTCCTGACGGCAAGGTAGAGTCTGGCATCAAGCGCAACTACGTCGACGACGACTCAGTTTACTACCTGAAGAACATGGTAGAAAGCCGCGCAGAGGCACAAATCAGCTTGATAAACTACCGAAGAGGGGGGCAGCCATTTATGAACCTTTTGACCATGATTCCCATTGCTTGGGAGCCTGGCGCCAAGACGAAATTCTTCGTTGGTTTCCAGGTTGATCTAGTGGAACAGCCGGGCGCAATGACGAATAAGAACTCAGGTACACTTATATTTTTGGTCTATTCCTTCCTTCTTAGACTAACCCCCTCACAGATGGTACCTACAGAGTCAACTACCAACGCGGAATGTCTATACCCAGCTATGTTTTTAGCGACCACCTAAAACCACAGCAACCTGAGCAAGGCCAGACCATATCTAAGGATGAAGTATCCAACGTTCTGGCCGCGTACAGTGGAAACGGGGATTCAGAAATGACAAGACGTATCTGGGACAAGGTTCTACTGGAGAACAGCGATGACGTCGTTCACGTACTATCCCTCAAAGGCCTGTTCCTATACCTGTCACCTGCTAGTAACAGAATTCTGGAATACGACCCAAGCGAGCTCGTCGGGACAGCCCTATCGTCCGTCTGCCATCCTAGCGACATCGTTCCTGTGACACGGGAACTGAAAGAAACCACCAACGGCGCCTCTGTAAACGTCGTCTTTAGGATACGAAGAAAAACGAGTGGCTACATGTGGTTCGAAGGTCATGGTTCGTTGCACACCGAGCAAGGCAAGGGCCGGAAATGCATCATCCTGGTGGGTCGCGAACGTCCCGTCTACACACTGAGCAAGGCCATTGTGCGCGAATCTGGTGGTGTCGGCGACAACGAGCTGTGGACGAAAATGTCCACTTCTGGTATGTTTTTATACGTATCATCAAATGTGCGCCAGTTACTCGACAAGCAACCCGAAGATTTGGTCGGTACTAGCATCCAGTCTCTTATGCGTCAGGAATCCAAGATCAATTTCGGTCGTATACTAGAGCTGGCAAGAGGTGGCAGGAAGGGTGAAGTGAAACATGAGATGATCAACAAGCGTGGTCAAGTACTTCAGGCTTTTACGACAATCTACCCTGGAGACGCAGTCGAGGGTCAAAAGCCTACCTTTGTCGTTGGACAAACGCGACTGCTGAAATACTCACGGAACAGCACTGTTGCTCGCCCTTCCATGTACACAAACACCAAGCCTGAGCGAGACTCACACAACTCAATATACTCACACATGTCTGGTGCAGCCTCGCCTGCTCCTACACCCCTGACTACTGGAAATTCCAACAACACGGGATCTTCTACCCCAATGACATGCAACACGAACCCCTTATTTGTGACCACCGAAGAGTCTCCGGCTACGTACGCTGGTCACAATGGTCTGCAAATCGGACGTCAAGATCAAAGTCTGGCTTCAGACGACAACGTTTTCGATGAGCTTAAAACGACGAGGAGCACTAGCTGGCAGTACGAGTTACGGCAAATGGAAAAGCGGAACCGATATCTAGCAGAAGAGGTACAGAGTCTGCTGGCAGCCAAGAAGAAGCGGAAGCGGAGAAAAGGTGCTGGCCAGATGCAGAAGGATTGCGCAAACTGTCACACGAGACAAACACCCGAATGGCGGAGAGGGCCTTCTGGAAATCGAGACTTGTGCAATTCGTGTGGATTGCGGTGGGCGAAGCAGGTACATTGCATCTTCCCTCCCCGAACTGAACAAAAGAGCCTGAGCTAACGTGAGTGCGCTTATAGCAAGGACGAGTATCACCTAGAACATCTTCGGCTACAAGCGATAAGAGCAAAAAGAGCGCCTCACCACGCCACTTACAGACAAGTCATCAGCACATTCTACCCAATTCCAGATCTGAGACGGGCCAGCAATCATCCAACACTTCGACAATGGCCACACCCAGTAAGCGATCGTCGCAACATGGCAGTATCAGCGAATCCCACGCTCCGAAGGCGGCGCGCACGGAGATAGCTGGCTCGCATGGCTTCATCCCACCACCGGCGATTGATGAGGTGACGGAGCCGGACTCATGAACACGGACGTATTTTCTTCTCCCTATACCTCTTCAGTTTCGTGTCATTTTCGCCTTTGGTCAAACGATACCCCACTACTCATGTTCATTCTTAACGGCCTTCACAATAGCTTGGAAACTGCGCAAGTGATATTGGAGACGGTTTAGACTCTCTTATGTATGTTGTTTTCTCCCTTTTCTTTCTTTTCGGTCAGTCATCATGCTTCACGATTTCCGCAAGTGAATCCTAGAGGATTTCAGGCGCTCGACTACTCCCTTGTTGCTTTACTCTGATCCATAGTCGAGCATGGCGTGGCGGAAAAATAATCTGTTTTGTAGATATCGCGACGTGTTTCAATTTCTAGGGAAGAAGCCAATGGCTATGGGCTCTTTTCTTTCTTCCTGGCTCGTAATGGCACCATGTATATATTATGGCGAAAGAACGAGGCAAATGTTGGGCATGCTTGTGTCGGATAACATGGGAATAAGGCAAAGCAGGGCAGCAAGCGCGTATGCGCATGATATCACTCAATCTTATCACATCACATCACCGTACATGCAGATGTGTGATGGTGACCGTGGGCCCCCACCCATATGAGAACTGCCGGGAAGCGGAAAATGGTGTGAGAACGATATTACAATATGTAGCAACTACACAACGCATCCCCTTCCCCCATTGACCCATTGTTTCCTCCCCGCATCCCCCCACGCAATGTTCGGTGGCTTGCTTACTCGCCTTTTACCTCGATATCGTTTTGCCACTTTCACTGCGTCGTGCGGGAGAGAAGAAAGAAAAAGACTACGTTGATGCTAGTGGTGGGTGTTAGGCATGAATCGCTTCCATTCAAACCAAACTACCCATCTATTTAGGTGATTCACCCCGGCGACCGTTGGGCGCTGGGAGCAGAATACCCCGGCTTTTGGAGCGCCACCACATGCGATCTCAGAGACGAAGAACGCGAATAATGCGGAAATAACGCTGGTGGGGAGGGGGTGCTGCTGCTGCTGCTGCTGCATGTGCCGTTCTTGGGAGGACGAGGAGGAAGGATGAGCATCCATCAGCGAATTTACAGGGTTCTTGAGGTGGAACTACAGGTTCCTGTGCAGGGCTGGCCAGGCCCGACTCTGGTTCTGGACCCGGATGTTGTGGCTGTTGGTGGGGTGGGATGAGACATGATCGAAAGTTGTGGGCAAGGGCCTTGGAAGGAAGGAATGAAGGATGCGTAGGAGTCGGTGTTATGAGCATTTGTGGTAAGGGGTGGATGGATGCAAGTTCGCTTTCTACATTCCGTTCGCATCCCCATGAATAAGACCCAAACGCTCGAGTCACTGCCCAATCTCTGCTTTCACTCCGCATGCAGAGAGAAAGAGAGAGAAAGAAGGAATCTCGGCTCCGCATTGCGCTGCGCAGCAAATAAACTTCAGCCGGGCCGTTGGGGGATCGAAGTGTGCAGATGGCATATCAACGTGCAAAAGCTCTCCCATGTTCACCCCCCACGCCCCCGGCACCGCGACTGGGATGCTCGTCAAGCCACCCAATCAAACAGATGAAACGACAACTCCGGGATGCCAGTTCCTTTCGCATCCCTGATCCATTCTCGATGTGCCTTGCGGCCCAAGCGTCGCCTTGGGTGAGGAGAGGGTCCCTTTTCTTGGGCACAAGCTGCAACGCGTTCATGTTAGTGTGTGTGTGTGTGTGTGTGTGTGTGTGTGCATGGGGGCGCGTGGCTACGCTCGTATTGCCCACGGAGGGCAAGGGTACAAGGGTCTCCAACTTCGGGAATGGCATGTCTCTTTTTTCTCTCTCTGGCCTGGCATGGGATCAGATGCGAGGGCGGGAGGGATCTTCGTTTACCGGCTCATTTCATTTTTTTTTTCTAAATTCATGCCCCGACCGAGAGTGCTTACTTACCTTAGGTAGGCTGGCTGTGCTGAGCTCGTTCTCATTCTCGCTCTCTCTTCACGGCAACGCACTGTTCGCTTTGAATTCATCAAGTCTCACTCACTGTCGTGTCTTTCCTTTTCTGCTTTCTCTTCTTTGACTAGCTGTATCACTGTTTTGTTGGCGACGATCACACTCGCGTGCAACACTTGTTGTTTTTCTTGGGTTTTGTTGCTTTTCCGACACACACGCCGACGACGTCAGCGAAGCCAAAAGGTGTACCTTCACGGCGACCGTTTTATCGCACACGGCCTCCGCGAAGCGCAATTGCGATATCGCATATACCTGAAGACGATAATTGGACAGTTAGTTCGTTGTGAACATTCTTTTCCGGTGACAGGCAAGGGAACCAAGGCGACTCTTTGGCGACGCGCAAACGACCTGTTGGGGGCTTACGAGGCGAAACGCGATTGCGACAGACAATCACCGTTCCGGAACCGCGCATCACGCTATCCTAGGAGGAAAAGCGCATTGGCAGTGCGATAGCACAAGAGGCGGAAATATGGATGAGAACAATAGGATAACGATTACGGTGTGCGGTGATGGTGGATGCGGTATGCGCCACATTTAAGGAGGGTTGAAGGATCCAATGCTGATGCGCACGCAGGAAAAAGTTCGATTACATTACGGCTTGTGAGAAGTGAATGGACATCTGAGTAAGTTTTGCCGACATGCGACGATGCATGTATTTCTGGGGAAACAAGAAAGTGCATTGGCTGACATACATCCTTCTAGCTATGATCCTACGATAGGTACGACACCACCGAGCCTGCGCCCGCGCCCGCGTCTACCACAACCACGCGGCGCAACTCTGGATTTACACATGAACTAACAGCCCTTTGCAGAAGACTCATACTCCGTGACCCGCACCATCGATGGCGTCCCCTACTACCTCATGCTCACCGATACTGCGGGCCAAGAAGAATACCGTGGTCTTTGGGCAGCCTCGAACCTGCAATCCGACGCCTTCCTCCTCGTTTACGACATCACGTCTGCGAATTCACTTGACGCGCTGGACTACTTCATGGAGATGATCGACATGGAGACAGACAACCGGTTAGACAATGGCAAGATACCACCCATCAAATGCGTGGTAGGCAACAAGTGCGACCTTCAGAGCCAGCGGCAGATTGAAGCGAGAACGGGCTTGGAATGGGCACGAAGGAGAAAGTGCGGATTCATGGAAACGAGTGCGAGGGAAATGGTCAATATCGAGGAGACATTTGCCCGTAAGATATACCCTCGTTCTTTCTTTCTCTCTTTTCTTTTTTTCCCGCTGTGAGCCATCGCTAATCGTACATCCAAACACAGTCCTCGTACGCCGCGTCGTAGAAGCCCGCAGACTAACCGCCGGCGAAAACGGTCCCACGAATCGCACTGCCACTCTTCCCTATCTCGCTTCCAACACAAACCAACACTCTGCTTCCGCTGCAGGACATAGCTACAATGAGAAAGACGAGGACAATGAGCCTAGACAGAGTTTCTGGAGGAGGCTGAAATGCTGGTAGACTCAGCCTTGCGCCTCCTCCCTTCTGTCTTTTCTCCCGCTATTACAGAGACAAACAATACGCTCCTACGTATACAAAACCGCCCCTGTGGATGGGTTGATGCGGCATTGTAGGATTGCGCGAGTAACTTTTGTGTCGGGAAGGAAACTACATGCTTGGATCCGGCATGAGTATGGGACATGTTCTCATGAAAGAAAAAGAGCATGGTTGCGAGAAAGAGAGAAAGAGGGAGGGCATTTGCGTTTGGCATTGCTTGGTAAAACAGCGGTGCCTACCCAAACGACCCGCGACACTGGCTTTTATAGCCGTTTTTCCTTTTGTTGTCCATTATTGTGGTTTAGCATCGAGGGTGTCTGTTGCCCTGGCATGGATGTGGGCTTTTCCTATCTTGGCGAAACAAGCGTCTAGAAGTGTCTGACTGACACGCATCTCCTATCTGTCATCTCTTTTCCTCTTTCTTGTATTTTTTGGTCATATCTCCCGATCTTGTTGGCTTTGAAATTTGGAGTAGTAGCATCGATGTATGACATCGCGTGGGACTGGAATCGAGAACAGTTGATTAGCAGGTTGGTAATTGGAGCATCATGGGATACACTGATACCAAAGGTGGCAATCTGATTCTATTGCTGTGAGTTGGTGAAATGATGGGTTTGATGCTACGTATGAATGCCCGAGTTGTTCAACGTACTCGAGACTCCGTGTCAGCACTTTCAGGTGTAGTCATTAGGACAAACAATGTCGTGCGAATGATGTCCCATTTAAGGCATGAAATGCAGCTAACCATCGGCTATCGAAGGACATCGCCAGTGGGTCCGTGCACAAGCACGCCATTGGCCTTTGGACCTTTTAGAGACCTCTGAGCATCCTCAATCGCGAAAATTTATCATCATCAACAACAACACGACGTTGAGGTTGACCTGTTCTACGTTCGGGCGAGGAGCGAGAAAACGTTGCTCGCAGGTTGGTCTAGTCGCAATTGCCCCTCCATAGGGCTCGTGCGCGCGGAGATAAGAGAGGGAACTGTGAAGACGGCAGGAAGAGATCAAAGAAAGCAGATCCAACATGTCAAAACCTCATATCGAACATGAGGCTCCGGTTCAGGATGGCCTGTCGCGCACACTAAAAGACCTCTTTGCTGGTGCGGTGGGTGGAGTAGCACAGGTTCTCATCGGCCAACCGTTCGATATCGTCAAAGTCCGCCTCCAGACCACATCACAATATACCGGCGCCCTAGACGCTGCGGCAAAAATCTACCAGAACGAAGGTGCACTCGCCTTCTACAAGGGCACTCTGACACCCCTAATCGGTATTGGAGCTTGCGTATCTATTCAATTCGGTGGCTTCCACTATGCGCGCCGCGCTTTCGAAGCTAGCAACACAGCCAAGACCGGAAACGGCCAACTCTCTTACTCACAGTACTATGCCGCCGGCGCATTTGCTGGTATTGCCAATACGGTACTCTCCAGCCCTATCGAGCACATTCGTATAAGACTGCAAACACAGCCTCATGGCGCGAACCGGCTCTACGCCGGACCTATTGACTGCGTACGCAAGCTCTCAGCATACCAAGGCCTCCTCGGCGGAGTCTACCGCGGTACAGCCGTGACCTTTATGCGTGAAGCACAGGCTTACGGTTGTTGGTTCACTGCTTTTGAGTACATGATGAACGCGGACGCTGCACGCAATGGTATCGATCGATCCGAGATCTCTACCTTGAAGGTCGCGGCATATGGTGGACTTGCGGGTGAAGTGCTCTGGATTAGTAGCTACCCCTTCGACGTCATCAAGAGCAAGATGCAGAGTGATGCGTTTGGGGCTGAACAAAAGTACAAGAGCATGAGGGATTGCTTTGCACAGACGTATAGGGGAGAGGGTCTGGGCGGCTTCTGGAGAGGCATTGGACCTACTTTGCTCCGCGCCATGCCCGTTTCGGCGGGAACCTTTGCTACGGTCGAGGTCACGATGCGGTTGATCAGTTGAAGAGGAGCATGTTGATCCCGCTGGTCGGAGTGAGACACTACGGAATCTCTTTACGATAGCGCATTCATCTGCGATTGCCGGTTCTTATCCAGGCTGCTGCGCCAGAAGCGTAGCGACATATCAACTCCACAACATTCGGACATGGCGGATCTATCGACATGCGACTTGCCTTTTGGAGATAGGTATATTTTCACTCTACACTACGTGAAGGAGGCAATGAAAAATAGGTCCCCAATTCAACAATTGCACCTCGAACTGTTTCAATGAACTTCTCCGTCACATCAAATCCCTTCTTTACCAGGGTGCGAAAACACTCCACTGCACAAGCCATTGTAACGACCAGATTAATCCCTTCCAATTAACAACCACACAATTAGAGGAGGCAATAGAGAAAGATCTAGACTCCTCAACTCCCGTATCGAGACCATAATCCCCTCTTTTTTCCGCGTATACCGCCGAATCTACTGAAACAAGACCCCCTGTCCGGCACGCACGCGCCTTCACCCCGACATTGCAGTCCGTAAGCGCCCGTGCGTACATGCGCTTTGAGCGCCAAGCAGAACACGAACCTAGATTGGACAGAAAAAAAGAGTGATTGCATAAAGGTTTGCCCAGCAGAGCTTTAAGTTCAGGAGGCAGAGGGACCGCGGGACGTGCTTCCTCGCCTGGGTCTGCCGCTGGGCTGCGAACGTGTGGGTTTGGCTTACGTTTGGCCACTTTACAACGAGTCTTTTTTATTTTTTAAATTCCGCTCTGCCGACTGTAAGGGAATAGCATTTAAAAAGTTCTGACTCGCTGCTGCTTCGGGTATGAACATGGCAGACGCGGAATGCTTTGCCGACTCGACGTGGAACGTGGGTGTGAGACGCATTGGATTGCGGCACGGGCGAACATGGTTTTCCTTCAACACCTTTTTGGGTATGTATGACGTCATGCAAAGGGAAGTCGTGATTTGGGGATTTGGTGGTGGTTGGAAATAGTAATAGGATTTTTGAGAGCGGAGAAGATCACCATGCGATTTGTGTTGTGGACCTGGCCTTGTCCGGAAAGGCCCTTCTGTTTCTGTTTCTCCTCGCCCGTCGCGCTTTTGGATCATCGCAACTGCTACCGCTACGCCGTCGCACCTCATCGCTGCAATAAGCTCATCACAGCTTTCCCAAAGTCTAAAACACACGAAATTTTAAATGCAACACTTACCGACTTTCCTCGAGAATATGGTGATTGACAAAAACCTTGCGAAAATAGACATCTAGCCTCAGCCCTGTCAAATCTAATTCCTTCTCTTCTCCCTCTTCCGCTTCCACCACCGCTGCGACCCAATCTCCCCTAGAATACGCAAAATCAGAGGAAGATTTCGTATCAGTACAACTACCCCTACTGCATTCCTGGGACAGACTCAGTATACGAGCGAAACTGCGCTGCACAGGCCCACGAGTCAAATTGTCTACCATTCGCCGCTTGGTAAGAGGAATAAGAGCAAGCGGGGCAGAGATAGGCAGGTCGGGAGAAGTAGCGGAGAAATTGATATTGGAGGGGGCGAGAAAAGATCTACAGCGTCGACGGGTTTGTTTTCCAGTACCAGACACGATGTTGTGGAGATGTGTGGTAGCAGTGTAGTGTCAGAGTCAGGAACTGACAAAGTCTGAAGCGAGGAATACATGGACACTTTGAACTTCTAAATGAGACTCCTAAAGATAAAAGCAACAGATGAAGCGAGAAAGAAGATATATCCAAAAGACCTTCCTTTCCTCTCAGTTTTGTTTTTCTCCTACTCGCCTTCTACGTCTTACAAGTTGAGTTCGACAGTGTCCATCTCGCTTTCGTTCAATGCCCATGCTCGTTGAGCGCATCGTATCGCCTCACAGTGTCTATTCTCAGACTTGTCAACAAACAACCTGATCTACAGTTTGAATACCTAAACAAGCTAGTTTCAGTCCGGGATTTCCTATCTAAGCATTCAAACTGTAGATCAGTTTGTTTGTTGCCACACAGATATCTTCTAAATATTTGTCGGCCTACAATACATGCTCCAATCCCATAGGAACCCCCACATCTTCCGTTCTGCACTTAACACTGTGAAAACTGGGCCTCTCTCACTTCCACTTCCCTCTATTGAACCTCAACTACCTTCCCAAACGTCATCCTCCCCGCACTGTTCGCTCCGAACCAGACTATCTACTCTACTCCACTTCTATAGATGTAAAGCTTCTCCATGTCCAAAATCTGCTTCTCGCCTGTATAATCAGTCTCTGTGAAGAGTGGCGATTGCGAGAACTGTATAAGTGAACCGGTTGGAATGGCTAAGCTAGGGGACGGTGGAGATGCGGGGAATTGAGCGATCAAACGATCCAGATATTTGATAGCTGTAGGCAATGTGCCCCAGCGTTATCGTTCGGTCCAGAACAGTGAGGTTTCAGCGATCCTCAATTGACCCGGCATGTCTATTCCCGTGACTAATATTTGCACTTCCCCTTCGCCGTCAAGCGGTATGCGGCGAATGCTTCCATCGTACTCGCCGTTCACGGAACTTCAGTACAGCCAGCCTATTCCTTTGTCGACGACAATGCCGCCCGGATAGGAATTTGCTGGGGTGTATGAGGGGGAGGAAACCCGGATGCCTTGGGATACGTTGCGAAACAAGGAGATATCAATGCTGTCATAATTCGCGGAATAGATGAGGCCGTAATAAGCGACACCGTAGTACAGTCTCTGCGAACTTCCCGCCACTGTGATGCTAATGACCTGACCAGATCCGCCGTTGTCTCCATTTCGTAAGAAGGGCTCTTCATTAGATCTTTCTAAGTTCGTTCGAACAACACCCCGCTTAGTCACGGAGAACAGAGTGGAAATGGAAGATGAGCAAGCAAGAACGTAGGCACCGATCAGCTCATTGATTTTGGGTAGAATTGGGGGAACGTCGAATTGCGTAAGGATTGTTGCGTTGGTGCCGTCGGTGCCCAGTTGACAAAGGGATGTGGGCCATCTCGGAATTGGGGTGCTGCGGTGGCCTACGCCCGTGCCAAAAATGACGGAAAAGTCCGAAGATGGAGCCTGTAGACCTGCGAGAGCCGTAGAGACATGGATGAGATGGAGAGAGGATGGAGAAGAGCTGCATGGTAGGCCCTGGGAAAGAGTAGAGATGTTACATCCTGTGAGACAATTGTGAACTTCTTATTCAGCGAACATAGTTGTCTCGTTGAGAAATTCCATGCGAAGCAATTCGTATCGTCACGGTAACAAAAACCATTAAGCCATACTTGTGATGCTGATTAGTGAATATATATTGTGAGAGCATGGTGGCGTTTTCCAGTTCTGCGACTCAGATACTTCCTAAGAGTTATAGTAGGTGCCTCCACTGTAACTGTTGTTACTGGTTAGTATTGTTCATTTTGTAATATGGAGAGTGGCGTGTTATGTACCGATCAATCAATTTATATTGCTTTCGTCAGGGTTTGCAATGCAATATTGGGGTCTACCGGAGTCCATCGCTTGTAAGCAGATTCTCGTTGAAAACAGAAGCTCAACCTGATGGACAGGTTTTGACCTAAATGGTAAGGTGGCAACAGCAATGATAACAATGCGTTTATGATTATTATTATTCAGACGCGTAACTGCGGGTATCGTAGAAAACCGAGAAAAAATCAATCCGGTACTCCAATGCTAATGCGATAACACCGATCTGTCTTTCATTTGTGCCGGATTCCGGGCTAACTGCTCACGGGATAGCTGCGGGGTCCTTTGGCCAGTTCGCGGCGAAAGCCGTCCAGGGCGTACCTCTCATAACCATCTTTCCATCTTTGTCAGGGACATACAACACCGGATCATATCCCTGCACACTCGCCCAGGACCAAAATAACCGCCTCCAATAACAGGTCACTGCTGCTGGCGTAAGATATCTTCTTGTGAAGGTCTCGTAGCTATTCCTGGCGATCTCTTCCGCCTCATTGTCATGTGCACGGTAGTATTCCATGGCGGACTCGAGGTTTCCAAAGTTCTCTGAGGCTTCGATATAGTTTACGTCTGGGCCGGCGAGGCGCATGAGATGCGTATGGAATTCTTGCCATTCCAGTGGATGCGTTATCAAGGCGGAACGACAAAGTTGGAGGTATTTGAGGCGACCGGAGTACGAGGTTCCTTCGGTTTGAATGGTATATTTGTATCTGCAAAATAGTCAGCATTTTCCTTGGGGTCTTTTATTAGGTGAAAACATACCCGCAGAAATCCCTCAAGTTCATTACATCCTTTGTATGTGGGTCGGTGGCATTGTTGATAACGACGGGCTTGATGTTGCTCCATTCTTTTCCTTCACTGACCCTGACGAGTTCCTTTCTCAGCTTTGCCATCTTGACTTTGCCTCGCCAGACCACTCTAGGGTCCTTCTTCGCCCATGGCAACTCTGTCTCCTTCTGCTCGATTTCTTTCTTAATGCTGTTCCAGCTTGGAGCATGGGTATAGTTCCAAGCCCAGTATGCGTAGTTTGGCATCATCCAGATGTCCCTGTACTCCGGCCCTTCCTTGCGTGTATAGCCAAAGAAAGTTCCGGTTTTACTAGACCGCCGGGGCAAATCGTCTAACGACAAGGCAAACTCGACGTTGGGAATCGCAGGGTCGGACGTGGAGGCGGTCGTGACGGCTCGGTCGATTTGGGCAAGCGTTCCGAGGATACGTTCTCGTTCATTTCCGTTCGTGACGTAGCATTCCTCTGGCTTTCCAGCATCGACAACGAACAGCTAGCTGGGTATAAGCGATGGCCCAGACCAACCCAAAATCAACCTGAACGTACCTCTCCCTGATATACCATGACTCTCATCATGCATCTGCCCTCCTGTATCTCAATATCTTGCGCATGTACTTTCCTTCCTTGCCGCAAACTCACGGCCTGATCTAGACTATGGTACAGCTTTGGGAAAGCGGAATCACACTGTTCATGGCTCAATGTATGTACATTGGCGTGAACGTCGGCGTTGAAATCCCAGTCCCGTTGCACATGCCTATGCGCGAAATCCAGGTAACTATGCTTAGACTGCCCCCATATGGAATAGAGTTGCGTCGCGATTACAAAGGCAGAGACGTAAAAGATGAGGTGCGGAAAAGACAGACGGTACCCTTTTGGCATCATGATGGCATGGTAACAAAAAGCGAGCGACTATGGTAGAAACCGGTGGAAAGGAAGCGAGGACGTTAGACACGAGGGCGAGAGTTTGTAGTAAACAAGAAAATCCAAGAGATGGACAAGGCTCAAAAGGAAAGTAACCATTAGATAGTGGCACATTGACACAAGCACTCATCCGTACAAGTCTCGAAGTAGCAAAAGCTAGCCGTTCACGGTCGGTGCATAGTGTGCAAACCCCTGGACTACCCTCACGCCATGACAGACTTGGTAAGTTAGAGCTGACAGTTGGAGGCATAAACCCTATCAGAGGGCCGCCGGAGCCAGGCACGATAAGTACATGGCTTGGAATACGATCGGGAGGGTCTGAAGGTGTTCGAAAATTGTGGATAGGAGTGGCTCGCATGGAGCATTCAGGGGTTGAAGCTTCATTCGAACCCTGGCGCTAAGACGCTTTGGGCTCGGCTAGATTTTGTTACGGCTAGTTGCTAAGGGCACCCGTATGCGAGCGACACCTCCGCGACTCATTCGCGGAATCTCAACTCTACCATAGGACGCAATGTGTCTAAGCCGCTATATTTATTTCTTTTCCTAGTCTCGAAGACGCGTTTTGAACGAAAGATGGGTAATGGGATCAGGTCCGGGAATTTAACGTCAAGCAACGCCATGCCATGCGTAACTCTTGATGACAGGCAGGCGCGGGCTTAGCGCATGAGCTTGGTGGGCTTATCCCCTGACAACTGCAGTTCCCTTCCTTTTGCCGACTGTACATGGGGGTGAAAAGATGTCTGTGAGGTGAGTATCGCAATCAGGAAGGTGGATCTGCAGCAGGCAACTAAGATCAATGCGACCCCTACGCCTTTTCGGGCGTCAGAACTGCTAAATCCAGCATCGCCAAGGGGTTTCCATGCAGTTGTTGGGTCTTCTATCGTTGTTGGACGTCTTCACCCTCTCATCGCGAAAGTATTGTTCCTAGCATCCAATCGGATCGCATCGTCGAACGTACTCCGCTCATTCCGAGAACGAGACACATCGTTCATTTACCAAATACGATGTGGTCTGATGTTGGACTTAGCACGGTAAGTGAGCCGAATAGGCGTAGCATAATCGTTACAGGCCTCAGAACAGACAGTCTCTTGTTCCTCCAGCCTTTGTTTACTTAGAACATGGACCTGACAGTGTTTTCTACATACGACCCATTTCACTGAGTCATGGCGTCATGTGTGTGGAGTAAGATGTTCCCTCCGCTCTGATCTTCAGGAAGCAGGTAGCACCTTCTGCTACCGACATGACCGCACTTCTGCCTAAAAGACATATGCCGACGGCTGAGCACACTCTATACAAGCTACCAATATGTACACGTCTCGTGCGACCCGCGCTTTTTGGTCAGCTCAAACATATTATCAGGGCGCACACGTACCAGAAGCCTCAATGAGGTATCATACAGCGAAAGATGTGATCCTTCAACGGAGATCACACCGGCAGCGATCTTCAGACTACATGAAACGCCATAAAGAGAAATCCATTCTCAAAGGTGAGTAATACTACCGCATCCTGACAAATCCTACCCATGAAAAGCACTGCGTGATCGCTTCCAACCTCATGTGCAGTAGCCTACTCGTGTTGGAACGAGCTCCTTCAGGTTTCCGTGTCAAATGGGGCTTGAGATGTATCCACTGAGTGGAGATCAAAACACTTATCGACGCCCAGGCTCGTAGAATTAAAAGAGAGGAAGAAAACAATTCTGCACCTGCTGTCCTTGTCAGGCAATCCCCGATTGGTCAATTCTGGATCCTGAATGCACGGACGGATTTTTAAGACACTGCGAACGACTCCTCGAATTCTAGGATAAACAGAACTTCCTACGCATGGTAGGCAGCTGATGATGCTAGTGGATATCCTGACGACAAGAAAACTATGGCTAACACTCGCAACCCCCTTCTTCAGTATACTTACTCGCTACTCTTACCCCCACTCTTGTCCAATACTCGGATGAAGAGTGGGAGAAGGCCCGTCTCCTTTGACGTCTACACCTATTGGCTGTCATAGGTTTTCGGCTACTTCCCCGCAATACAACGTCTTGTCGGCTTCGCAATCTTTATTGAAACGCCCGTTATCACCTATCGCTCTAGCCATGTGGAATGGATGCCCTGTATCGGCCTCAGATCATGGATCCGCACTACAGATATTGAAGATATCATCCATCTCACCCAGATGGGCGTCGAACTGGAAGCACTAAATCAGCCCAGCTGCCCCACTCCCGTAATAGCCACGATTATGATCCCTGGCTGCGGAGACGCGGAATTGGTAGCATCAATCTCAAGTAGCGCATCAGCTATCGACGCAAGACGCGAAACGCAGACCATACTCCACGATTTAGGAAACTACATTTCTCAAATTGATCTATAAATCATAACAAACTTCGTTTCCCGAGGTTTTCTTGAAGAGCCGTTCGGGCCATTCAAGGTACCATCAAGCTTCGCAAGCTTATATTTGACATCCAAAGGCGTCGAACTTGCCATATATCTGCACGTATCCTCCCAATACAAAAACCATGTCCGAAGAAAAGAAGCTCAATTTGCTCAAGAAGGGCAATGCATTATCCACAATTCACGATGTAGAACCCGAACTCGGTATTAGCGAGCCCGTCAACGCTCTCCAGCGGTTCGCTAATAAGCTCGACGCGGTATGCGGCGTGGAAGCTCGCGGTATCGAAAGAATACCTGAGGAGCTGCGCGAGCGAGTCATGACCTACCATGACTACATCCACATGTTCACGATGTAAGCCTCGAGTATAGGTGCATATGATATTCGGTCGACTGATTGTCTCATAGCTGGTTCTCTAAGAACTGCACAGCTAATCAGCTTACTCTGGGTGTCCTTGGACCCGTGAGCTACAGTCTGGGCCTTACAGACTCCCTTATGTACGTCCAAGTACCCAAGCCACTGAATGATTCACTCTTCGTTAATAACACTGATAGTATATGCCTTTTCGGTACAATATTCGGCTCGGTATGCACTGGCTATATATCGACATTTGGGCCACGATCTGGACTACGAACCCTAAATGTGGCAAAGTTAACAATGGGCTAGTGGCCATCAAAGCTCTGCGTCATACTCAATCTTTGCATTGAAATCGGATACGGACTCATCGACTGTCTGGTCGGTGGGCTTCTTTTGTCTGCCGTTAATGGTGGAGGCATGTCCGTTATTGTAGGCATCATCATCATGGCTCTCATAACCTGGGTTATTGTCACCTTTGGCATAAAGTGGTTTTACAAGTTTGAACAGTACGTCTACCAAGTCCCATTGGATCCCAGCTGTTCAAATCATGCATACTCCCACAAGTACGGCGTTTAACACTTCCTGATCAAAACAGATTTGTATGGGCACCCACCGTACTCGTCCTCTTCATCCTCGTTGGCATCGCAGGCCCGCATTTTGACACCACACTCGCGTCGCAGGGAACTAGTGCCGTACTTCACGGCAACCGCGCATCTTACTTTTTCCTCGTCGCCTCCGGCCCCTTGAACTGGTCTTCTGCGTCTGCCGACTATGTAGTCTACTATCCAAAACTACAAACCGCTGGCTTACCTTTGCTGCAACAACATGCGGTATCACATGCGGCAAGCTTCTGATTGAGTTCTTGGGTATTGGTCTGGGCTCCGGGTTACTCAAAAACCCCACGTGGCAGAAATCCTTCAAATCCGATGGCGTTGGTGCACTTGTAGTAGAAGCGTACCGCCCACTCAATGCCTTTGGAAGCTTCTGTTGCGTGATCTTGGCTGTTTGCATTGCCGCCAATAACATCCCAGGCATATATGCGGCAGCGCTTAACTGGCAGCAACTAGGTGCGCCTTTTGCAAAGGTCCCCAGACCTATCTGGAGTACTTTCTCTTGTATTGTTTTCACTATCATCGCCATCGCAGGCCGCGACTCGCTTTTCGATATCTTTATCAACTGGCTCAGCCTGATTGGTTATTGGACGATTATCTGGATTACTATGACGGTACAGGATGAGTACATCTTCCGGAAGGGTGTGTTTGATTGGGAAATCTGGAACCGAAAAGATTTTTTGCCGCACGGGTTCGCAGCTTTGTTCGCCATGGTGGTGGGATGGGTGGGTGCAGTATTGTGTATGTACCAGACGTATTTCACAGGCCCCATTGCAGTGATGGTGGGGAACGGAGCAGATTTGGGGCTTCCGGTGGCGATGGGGTTGACGATATTTTGTTATCCGCCGGCGAGGTGGCTGGAGTTGAAATACGTCGGGCGATGATTCAGTAGCGCGCGAGCGCCCTTACCGGAGAAGACAAGAATTAAACAAGAAGTCTTTGAGACAGTACATTGACACATCTCTAGAGCAGTGTATCATGACTAGATGGAGATCTTCTATCGCATAGAAGATCTGCCACATGCAAACGCCCGCCTTGTCGCTAGACTTGTGATTAATCAATTAAGTGGGGTCCCACATACGACCTTAGGTTAGAGGATTATCTATCTTGATTTAATCCCTATTATTTCAGGTTAGACCTAATTGGGTGAAATGAATGTTCCCGAGTCTGCTCGTCGCACATTCATCACGGAGAAGATACGATCTCCGTCCATCCCCTCTCACCTCGTACAACAATCTATCGAGATGGCCTATTCCAGAAGTCATGTATGACATCTGTAGCCGTGGGTTGAACACGCCGCTTAACACTATTTGAGTACGACATAACCTTTCAAAGCGTCCGGTTGCTAGTCTAGAAGGTTCCCAGGTCGTTTTATTTTTCAGTTGAAGAAGCGATTGAACTTGTAATATCGGTGCCTACCAAAAGATACTGGTCACCCCC
>LR132476.1:0-21213 GCA_900634815.1 Paradendryphiella salina | reverse complement strand
TGCTGAAAGCTGCTGCAGCGCTCCGTACAGTCTTAGATTGACGTGAGGTATAGGCTGCAAGGGCAAGTTCAATTCTACCTTCTTGTTGATTCAAGAATATTGCACGTTGTGATTGCATCGCTGTTCGTAGGTGGTGTTCGCGATGCCAAGAAAAAGTGTCCGGCTCGGTGGTGTGTCCGGCTCGGTGGTGCTTTACGTTATAACCATTTTCTATTTGTTTTGTTTCTGTAGTCCTCGACTAACAGGCATCAGAAAGGCACATATCTTGTGAGGAAGATATCCTCTCAATAGACATGGAAATCGCTTTGAAACGCAAAGAGGAGGGGAAAAAACCAAGTAAAAAATAGGCCATACATCTTGCAGGATTGAAGAGACCTGTAATTCTACACTTTGGGTATCTAGTTAAAAACACTTCTTCCTCTCTTCATCAACAACCAGAAAACACAGTCGCAATCAGCAACAAGAAACATACCCCTTCCAATCTCATCCTGCCGTCACAGTAACAATCTCCGTCTCTGTCACTGTCTCCTTCTCCGTTGTCGTCGCCGTCTCCGTCACCGTAAACACCTGACTGGGCGGAATCGGCGTGATGATTAGCGGACCTTCAGAGGTCGTCGGTGAAGGCAGCGTGGGCGAGGGAATAGACGATGTGTCTGTAGGTGTGGGTGGAGATGGTGCGGCGTCTGATGTTGATGTTGATGTTGATGATGCGGAAGCTTCGGGAGGGGTTGCCGTGGAAGAGGTGGGCAGGGCTGAAGGTGAAGAATCTGGTGGTGGTGCGAGGGAAGAAGAAGAAGAAGAAGAAGAAGAAGAAGAGGAAGAAGGGGGTGCCGAGACTTCTGGAGAGGGAGCCATGGATGAGGTTGGATAAGCTTGTGTTGAGGTTTCTTGTGCGGAGGAGGCTGAGGCTGCAGGTGACGTGGAGCTAGGTTCTACCCTTTCGGACGTTGAAGATGATGTTGCGGGTGGCGCTGGCGCGACGACTACTGACGAAAATGGGCTTTCGTGACTAGATGACACAGCTGTAGAGCTGGGTACTACTGGCGCTGGGAATACAGACGTGGTGACGGGTACATCGGGTAGTTCGCTTGGCTCGGGGGTCGGCATGACTGTTGTGAAGGAAGTTATGATGACTACAGGTGGAACTTGTAGAGACTCCGATGGCGAAGCTTCGGCTGGTGAGTTTGTGGCGGATGGTACTAGCTCCTGGGCTTGACTAGATGTTGGTCCGCCGGCCATCGTCGAAGATGATGAGACCATGGAAGCTGACCCCTGGGCTTCTGTCGGCGTAGTTGATTTTGATGCTGGCGCTTCGGGTATTAATGTCGCTGCGTCGGGCGGTGGGGCTGATGCGTAGACGGTGGTGTAGGACGTGATGATGATACGTGATGTCACTTCCTCAATGTCCGAAACCGAAGGAGGCAGTGCGATTGAATCACTCGGGGAGAAGACGGGGGTTATTGAGGAGCTTTCGAGAATAGCAGAAGATGTCAATATGTCCGATGTTGCTGCAGTCGGGGCGACCATTGTCGGGCTTGAGCTACTGTTTGCTGGTTGTAGGCTTGGAGATGCTGACCCGGGATGATTGAAGCCAGGCATTCTCCCAGAAGTAGGCGCTGGTACCTCGCTGGTTACAGATAAAGTAGGAGAAGCGAGGGAAGCAGAGATCTCCTCCTCGATGGGCGAGTATGTAAACATGGGTACTTGCCGGCTAGTCTCGCTAGCTGTGCCATCCTCGACTACGCTCACTGTGCTTGACGAAGCGACAGCAGAAGAAGTGGGTACTGGACTGCTCTCAGCAGGTGTTTGTTCCGGAGCCGATATAGTGGGAGATGTGAGTAGTGCACTCGAAGTCTCTTCTGTTGTAGGTTTTGATGAAGGTGTTATGAAGGAAGTAGAGAACAGAGTTTGTGAATCTTGTGTGACGAGTGGTTCGCCGTCAGGATTGACAAAAGTGATAGCTGGTTTTATGGAGGTGAAAACCGTTGGTTGGAGAGGCTCCACGATGAGAGCAGTATCCGCTATTGCAGTTTTCTGTTCAGACACCGAAGGAATTATGAAAGAGGTGTTGAAATAACCAGTAAATCTGGACATGATTAGTGAGGATTCCTCTTGAGCTTATTGATGAACTTCTTACTGTTGCCTTCGGTGGTGCATTGGGACCGGCCCACCAATTACAGATGTTGAGCAAGCTGCCAGCAGCAGGACGTTATAAAATATGGCCATCTCAAATACCAATATGAATTAGAGTATTGAAAGGAAACCGGCGCCTGCAGGCAAGTTGGGAAGAAACGACAGAGTGGACAAAGAGAGCGAGAAAAAGTGGACAGTTAAGGAAAGCGATGGATAAGAGGAAACTGATGACAAGGAAGGAGAACAGGGAAAGAAACAGGAAAACAGATCGTCTCAAACAAACGGTAGTCCAGACGTTCAGATGGCTACTGTGAGGGTCTCATTGCTCCCCCGGGTGCCAGCGAGTTTTGAAGCTGCATTAGCCGCCTTGAGTACGGTTTGAGCCGACAATGGGAAAAAGAGTAGTACTGGCCCAGCATTGCCATAACGGCCTGTAATTTGGACGTGCCACTCGAGGTTCAGAGCAAAACACGGCAAATATGCAAAGAGTGGCTGTGGAGCTCTGATGCGCTGGGAGGACGTTTCATTGTTGGACCAATGAGATGGCGCCAGGGCACAGTTGAGCACCCACGGCGGCCAGGCGCTTCGCCGGCAGACTGCTGCTCTCCGTGCTCTCGTAACCGACAGGCCAGAAATAGCTCTTTCTTCAATGTGAGGCTCACCGGCGCCATCCGATATCGCCGCTGGCAGCTGGCATTGATTGCTGCGGATCTCCACCTTCTCCACGAGCCAGCATATCTTGCAGCCATGTAGAGTGAGCGATGCATTAACACACACTGGCCCTTAGACAGGCCGCCTGGACCTCTACCCGAACGAGAAATGTGTATCATTCGTGGAAGATGGCCCAAGATGCCATGGGTACCTGGAACAAGCAAGACGAAGGATATGGCGAAAATCTACGATGGGTCTCGGCAGCCATGGGGGTGTTGGTTGGGGTTTCCACGTGCCGCTTGTTCTTCCGCCCCGGCGGTGACGGGTTGACCAGGGAACAAGCGAAAAGCGACAGGGACAGCAAAGACGATGCGCGTGAGTGGGCCCTCGAACAACGCAGAACTTCAACGTCGCGTACGGTAGGTCCAGCATTCTTTTCTCTGTAGATATAGATTTTTGTTCTTCTCTACTCTTTACCAAGCATTCGCGTTCTCGGGCCACGACCATGAGTGTACGCGTCGTCGCGAGGATACGTCCTCTTTTGAAACAGGAGCTCGACAAAGACACCATCGTCACCGCGGAGAAGCTCGAGGGCGAGACGACGCCGGCGGTAGTGCGCATACCGAGCCCGAAGAACGAGGCCGAGTCTTTCAGCTTCCAATTCAGCTCAGTGTACGAACAGGAGGCGACACAGCAGCAGTTGTTCGACGCCGAGAGTGAGTATATCCTGTGACAGGCCCGGAGGCTAGGGTTGACGGCAAACTAGTCTCACCAACGGTAAAGCAGCTCTTCAATGGCTTCGACCTATCCATCTTCGCCCATGGCTGCACCGGTACCGGCAAGACACACACCATGCGCGGAGGAAAGTCGCTGGCGGATCGAGGTGTCATCCCAAGGCTGCTGAGCTCCATATACCGGCGGTGCAAGAAGATCGAGAAGGACTCGGCTGGGGCTACCCAGGTAGAGGTTGCGCTCGAGTACTTTGAGATCTACTGCGATCGTGTCTACGACCTGTTCGAACCACCGGAGAAGCGAACACCATCAGGCCTGCCCATCAGGGACAACCACGGCAAGACTGTCGTCGTCGGCCTGACCGAGAAGCCTTGCACGACGCTCAAGGAGTTCGAGCAGCTCTATGACCAGGCCAACTTGAACAGATCAACATCGGCTACCAAGGTAAGCTTCTACCTGCCCTCGCCCACATGAACACTGTTGACCCTTGTACAGCTCAACGCGCATTCCTCCCGATCGCATGCCATCCTCTGCGTGAAGATCACCCAGACCACTCAAGACACGGTTCGCGTCAGTCGCGCGTCCTGCATTGACCTTGCAGGATCAGAAGACAATCGTCGTACCGACAACAACAAGGAGCGCTTGGTCGAGAGTTCGGCCATCAACAAGTCGCTCTTCGTACTCGCACAATGCGTCGAAGCCATGAACAAAAAGGCCAGCAGGATACCCTACCGCGAGTCCAAGATGACGAGGATTTTGTCGCTGGGTCAAAACAAGGGCCTAACCGTCATGATTTTGAACCTTGCTCCCACACGCGCCTACCACCTCGACACAATCAGCTCCCTCAACTTCGCCAGTCGGACAAAGAAGATCGAGGTTGCTGAGGTGGAAAACGACCCAATGTACAGAACAGCAGTCAAGCCTCTGGCAACAACCAGCAGCGTCGGTGGAGCGACCATGGCACGCCAACCGCTACGGCCGCTCACGGCTGCCCAGAACACGAATATCCCGGAGCCCGAGAAGCAGAAGAAAGGGGAAAAGCCTACCAAGGCCTTCTCTGTATATTCTGACTCCCGCAAGCTTGCTCCGCGTGTTTCTAACCTTGCACAGAACCAGGGCATCAGACGAACAGAAGCTACCAAACGGGCAGCCGAGCCCAGCAGCACTTTCGCGACCCGGCCGACCAAGTCTTTCCGAACGGCCGACACCACTTCGCGGCTACGAACCAATGAGCCCGCGCTAACGCAGGCATCCATTGAGGCGCTCATCGCCAAGAAGGTCGACGAGAGGCTCGCGGAGAAAGCGCTACAAGACGCTGGTACTTCTGCCCCGGCTTTATCAGCTGAGCTACAGAAGCGGTTGGATGAGCTCGAACATCGCATTGACGCGAAAGAAGAGGACGGAAAATCGCAGGGTTTGCAATTCTTGTTGATGGCCAAGCAGCACCACATTCGCGGCGAGGACGCGAGTGCACTGAGAATGTACCATCTTGCGCAACCCTACTTCCCTGGAAACGTGAAGTTGGAGGCCAAGATGAAGACACTCGAAGATAAGATACGAGCAAAGAGGGAGGAAACCACCAAGCACGTATCCGCACCCGTCGATTTGCCGTCCCACACTGTCCCACCTGTCGCCCCCGTCTCGAACCTCATGGCCCCCTTGAAAGCCGCCCAGAAAGCATCCAAGCCGAAATCCGTCTACAGAGACGAAGATGAAACCGACGATGAAGAATTCGCCCCGCCACCGCCCTCCGACCATGAAGACTCCTACGCCTCCGACGACAGTTTCCAGTACAGACCCAAAGCCGCAGCCCGCAAACCCAGAAAGACGAATAAAAAACTGCCCATCTTCCGTGATACCGCCGCCGATACTATGCCCTCTTCTACTACTGCCACCCCCAACCCTGCTGCACAAACACCTCGTACTTCGCACCTGCTCAAGATCATCAACTCTCGCGACGTAAACCAGATCAAAGCGCTCAAAGGTGTAGGCGCAAAGAAGGCTGATAACATTGTGAACTGCTTGGTTGAAATGGATGATGCTGAGATTCTGGATCTCGAGTCTTTGGCAATGCTCAAGGGTGTTGGTGGCAAGACAGTGGATAACATGAGAATGGGGTTGAACGTTAGCGTTGGTTATGACTTTTGAGCTTTGTGAGCATGCGGGCTTTTTTTTTTCTGCTGCCCGTTTTTTTTTTTCCAACTTCATCTCATAGCATGGTGTTTGGTGTTATTTTCCATGGTTGGCCCTGCTCGGCCGCGAAAAGAAATGCTGGCTGATAGGTTTGCATTTGGAGCGGCGTTTGGGACCGGCAGCATAGATAGGCTGCCCCTTGTTGCTTTTGTTATTTGCCTTGTTGAAATCGGAATCACTTTCTTCTTTGATCTTGGCCGTTGCATTGCCTTTGTGTGTTTACTTATACTCACACGTATCGATGACATGAAATGAGCAAGGAAGAGCATTTCGAGACGTTGCAGAAGACCCCCAAAACTCATCAAAGATTGTATCGTCATTATTGTATCACACGACTGCAACAACTACCCGCCCTATCATTTGCACACCAGAACCTCGTATACTCATCCGCGCATAAAGCTCCACCTAGAAAGGCCAGACCCATTCTTCTGTCTCCTTGGGGTCAACACCCTCATGGAATGCATACTTCTTCGCCTTGATCTGCTCATTAAGAAGCGTCTCCCTGGTCGCTGCGCCCTTGTTACCCAGAGTAGAAATGTTGTCAAGAGCGTCAATAGCCAGACTGTACCGATCAGTACCGTTCTTAATAGCCAGTTCCAAGGGCGTATCAATGTTGCCCTTCTCGCGGTACCCACGGACAACCAAGTTCTGCTGGCCTTTGCGTCCATATGTGAGACGGTGGACCAACCATGGGTAGGAGTGGAAGTTGAAGATGCAGGGTACATTGTCTGTAAAGATGGCTTTGTACTCGTGCGCCTTCAGGCCGTGGGGATGTTGTTCCGCGTCAAGTAGTTTGAAGAGATCGACTACGTTGACGAAACGAATTTTGAGCTCGGGTAGGTGTGTGCGCAGCAAGGCAGTTGCTGCGAGGGACTCATGCGTGGAGACATCTCCGCATGATGCCATGACGATGTCGGGTTCTTCGCCCTTGTCGTTGCTAGCCCACTCCCAGATTCCAACGCCCTTTGTGCAATGCGCAATGGCTTGCTCCATGGTGAGGAACTGGAGGTGCTCCTGCTTGTCTGCAACGATGACGTTGACGTAGTTCTCGCTGCGTAGGCAGTGATTCATGGTTGAGAGCAGACAGTTGGCATCTGGTGGGAGATAGATACGGACGACCTCAGGACTCTTGTTGGCTACGACATCCAGGAATCCAGGATCCTGGTGGGTAAATCCGTTGTGGTCTTGACGCCATACAGTTGAAGTGAGGAGGATATTCAGAGATGCTATCTTCTGCCTCCACTCCACTTCGAGACACTTCTCAATCCACTTGCAATGTTGGTTGACCATGGAGTCGATAATGTGGATGAATGGCTCGTAGCTGTTGAGCAGCCCATGTCTTCCAGAGAGGATATAGCCTTCTAGCCAGCCCTGAACAGCGTTAGCAAGGTACCGGCAACTCTTGGTTTTTTGCTTACCTCTACAGTGTGTTCGGATAGCATCTCCATCACCCGTCCGTCACATGCTAGGTTGCCACCGTCTTCGTCCATTTCAAAGTACTCACCCATCCAGACCTTCTTTCCTGCTTCGTACACGTTGTTAAGCTTGTTGGACTGTGTCTCATCGGGACCAAAGAGGCGGAAGTCTTTCATGTTCCGACTGACCACGTCGCGTAGGAACTTGGCGCAGTTAGCCATACTGCCCATTTTAGCAACGCCGCCCTTTGTGACTTCTACAGAATAGTCACGGAAGTCAGGCATGTGGAGCTTAGTTCGTATTAGACCACCGTTGGTGACTGGATTGGCGCTCATCCTCCTGTTTCCGGTCGGCGCCAACTCCCTGAGTTCGGGAACGAGCTTTCCGTCCTTGTCGAAGTGCTTGTCGGGTTCGTATCCGCGCATCCATTCCTCAAGAAGCTTAAGCTGCGACTTGTCCTTCAAGACGTTTGTGAGAGGGACCTGGTGCGAACGCCAGAAGCCTTCCAGGAAATGGTCTCCATCAACCTTGCTGGGACCAGTCCATCCTTTGGGGGTGCGCAGCACGATCATTGGCCAGCGAGGCCTGAAAGCTTTGCCTGAATCCCTCGCTTGCTTTTGATATTCACGGATCTTAGTGACGCATCGTTCCATGGTGGCAGCCATGGCTTGGTGCATAGATGGGACGTCGCTTCCCTCGACAAAGTAGGGAGTCCATCCGTATCCCACGAACAGTGCTTCAAGCTCCTTGTGGCTTACGCGGGCGAGAACGGTAGGGTTGTTTATCTATGAATTATTAGTAGGATCTTTTGGTGAAACAGCTCTAGGAGTACGTACCTTGTAGCCGTTCAGATGTAGTACTGGCAGAACTGCACCATCTGTGATGGGGTTGAGGAACTTTGTAGAATGCCAGCTTGTTGCCAGGGGACCAGTTTCAGACTCGCCGTCTCCGACCATGGTGAGTGCAATTAAGTTTGGGTGGTCGAACACTGTACCGAAAGCGTGAGAGATGGAGTAACCAAGCTCTCCACCTTCGTGCAAGCTACCAGGAGTCTCGGGTGTAGCATGGGATCCAATTCCGCCGGGGAAAGAGAAGGACTTGAAGAATCGCCTCAAGCCCTCTTCGTTCTCGCTCTTCTCAGGGTATACTTCGGAGTAAGCTCCTTCGAGGAAACTGTTTGATAAGACAGCCGGTGCGCCGTGTCCAGGACCGGAAATGAATATAGCGTCGAGATCGTACTTCTTGATGAGTCGGTTCTGTCGGAAGAAGCTGGTCAGCATGTAAATACTTTAACGTTGCGTTGAGATGCCCATACCATGTGGATATATGTGAAGCTCTGTCCGGCATCTGAGCCCCAATGTCCTAACAATCGTCGCTTGATGTGATCCAGGGTAAGCGGTTCGCGGAGAAGAGGATTTCTCCGAAGGTAAATCATACCCAGGCACATGTACAAGGAGGCATGGAAGTAGTCGGTCATTTTCCGCACCTCATCGTCGCTGAGAGGCTGTTCGGTTATCGAAGCCCTTGCGGGCCCAAACGGAGACAGACTGAGATGTTCGACATCTTCGACAACACTCTCGGGATCCACTGGGGGTTTGGCTGCCATGGCGTCCATACCGACCTCTTATAGAGAGGCGCTGCCTTCTTGCCTTAAGATAACGTCTTCACGCGAAACTCGGTCTGGTGGTGAGCAGTTGGATGTCCAGGGTGTTAGATGTATTGTAACAGTGCAGCCCGGGAGGATTATAGCAAAAGAATTGGAGGTAGAGTCGTCAATCAGGACGAAAGGTAGCTCTAGAAACTGGAGGGAGGCAGGGTCTTTAAGCAGTCGCGCCCGGCAGCTTGAGAGCTGGTAATCGGCAAGGCCGGAGACGCTCTCCTGATGCATTGTGCCTATTTGATTGGTGCTACTACTGCAACACGATCCCATCATAGCGACAAATCTCCTTTCGGCGTGGGGGCTCCGTATGTTAGCTGCCATGGCTACGTCATGGCCTGATGTGCCCACCAAAAGGTGGGGTTGTCCCAAAGACGCACTAGCATGAACGCGTTCCTGTCTATTGCCGTGACCTGAGCTATGTCAGAATTCTTGGAGTTTCTTGGTTCAATTACAAAAATCCTTTGATCATATGTGAGTGCCATGGCTCGTCTCGGTCGTCTGGTATGCGGACCCAGGTCCTGCCAGCGGCCTCTCAACGGCGGAAGGTGGCAGACAACTTGGTTTAGAGCCTCCGCCTCGCATCCGACAATGTCTTGGGACCGGGTCTTCAGCGGAGCGGACAAAGATCTACGCAGGCATGTACAGTTGGCACGACCCCCGCAGAAACAGACAGCCGTGCAGCGCTGGCCTCGGCTTTGAGCTCATGTCGACGTCAAAGCAGTGGCGCAAAACTTATAACATGGAAACAGGCGTAAGATGGATGTCCAGGCACCCACATCGTGCTATCCATGTTTGTTGTACTCCATCAAGCCAACGCTAAGGTAGCCATTACATAGTCTTAATGCATTCCATAATCCCCCTCCGCAGCAATTGTCCTCTGGCATTCAGCAAAGATAGCAGCTTGCCTTGCCACATCCGCTAGTCTCCCGACGACCTGCTTGTTACCATCCACAAACCCATAAAGCGCATATGGTATATCCACCTCATGACAGAACCCTTGCACCAGTTTCTGTGTCTTCCTTAGATTATGTCTCGGGATGCGAGGGTACAAGTGATGGATAGCCTGGAACTGGAGACCACCGTGAAAAAAGTCTAGCCATTGTGGGCAGTCAACGTCCATGGTGGTTCGCAACATCTTCTGGGCAAAGGACTCGTGTATGCCCAGATCGGTTGTACTCATCGCGAAGTGGGAGAGCGTGATTTGCACATGGAGCGGCGACGTCAGTGCATGACTGATGAGCACGAACCAAAAGCGACTCCAGTTGTCTGGCAGCGACTTGTACACAACCCCATAGCCGTACCACGTCCAGAAGACCGACATGCCTACAACCTCAAAGTAGCGGTGCCACCACGCCGGCCCTTTCTTGGGGCCTTTTCCGAGAAGCAAATACATCCACGACAGTCTGTAAAGGTTGAAGCGTGCGAACAGCATGATTGGATAGTAAGTGTAGTGCTGGACCCGAATCATGACTTTCGCGAACGCATCATACTCCATGACCCATCCATAAAAAGTAGTTGTAAGATTTTCCATGAAACGGTGGGTGATGGAAAAGAAAGGTATGTATTGGATGTCTGGGTCGTGTTCGGGATGGTTCGTGACGAGGTGGTGAACATTGTGGTTGTACTTCCACCAACAGGCGCTCAAGCCACCCATGAAGGATGCGATGGTCATTGCGATGGTCGAATCTATGGTGAAGTCGTGGGTGATACCCATGTGTCCGGCATCATGAACCGTAAAAGTAAGTTGATGCCAGAGACATGCTAGCGGGATTGCACTGGTGATGTGCCAGCCTGCTCGGAGCAGGAAGAGGAAGGAGCACAGGAAGAAGCCATAGCGTAAGCATTCAATGCCATATGCACTATAGTTGCAGTCGTAGAGCCCCTCCTGCTTTATCCGCACCTGCAGCTCACGGTATTTTTGTGTGATGTTGTCTTGGGTGGCAGCATCGACGGATGGATATTTGGCTTTGTCCAAGTCCAGCTCTTCCTGGGTCCGCCTGTCAAGCACTGACATCTTCGGAGGCGTCTTCTCGTCGAGCTCGACTGACGAAATGCTAGAGGACGAGGAAGCTCTAGCGGTGCCATTTTGGTGCCGTTTGCGAAGAGATTCGGAGGCTCGGTCGACCGGTTCGAAGAGCGGGCTGTTGTCTGCGGAAGATGCGGAACTAGCCGTCTCTTGCTCTGAAGGGGACGAAGAGCCTGCATATTCCTCCTCCGAGAATCTATCTAGCTCCCCTTGTGTTCTGAACTTTCCTCCCTGTATCGGCGGTAGGAAGTTCTTCCACCGTCCCTCGATTCGACCAATCTGGTACCGGCTCATGAGCTCGAGCGTTTGCGATGAGTGGAATCTGAAAAGCATGGGTCAACATAAACCTTGGTTGGGTGACAAGAAGACATACCGAGTGACTTCGTCGGTTGCATCCCGTCCTACCATGTGCCGGATGGCCTTGTCACCGCCGGGATGATACGGCAGCCATGCGTCCACCTTGAAGACTTTGTCCTCTACAATGACAATGGAGCGGCCATTGGCGATCTGGACCTCGATTTCCTGCCGACTAAGTACTTTTTTCTTGGGATCCATCTGGGCAGCCATGATGTGGTGCGAGGCGGCAGGGTGCGGTACTCGCAAGACACAATTCTGGTGGTCGCGTTACAAGCTCAAATGACAGACAAGATTGACGCTAAGAAGATGAAAACATGGCTTGCAATGAATCGGACGAAAGCATTTGCACGGAAAGAATTGCCAGAGCCAGCCAGTGGAACAGGAGATGGTGAGCTGATCAAGTCGGGAGGTGGGAGCGCTCGTGTTGGGGGACCCTGCGCCGCGCCCCACGTTAAACCGTCGCCACACCCGCATGGACAGATATCACATGTCGAACCAGGGACTGACCACGGTCTGTAGGCCTTGTGTGCGTATGTATACGGTCATCAAGTCGGTTGCGTGACTTTGCAAGTAACCAAGAAAACCAAAATAGGATTTATAGCTGGCAGCTGCCCTCCTGGGCATGCTGTTGCGCGCTTTCGCTTTCCTTCGGCCAACTCCGCCGTCACCAGATTTACCAGTACTGACTGCAGCTGCCGGGCTAGTCCACAATATTAGGCCGCGAATACTTTGTGAATTGCTGTCCTTCTCTTGCAGTATCCTTGTTTCCTGCGCAGACACTTCGCACAACCACATCCTGCACCAGGGCGACAACGCACAACCATGGCCAAAGATATCAAAGAGCTAGCAAGAGAGTGGTTAGAGCTGGACGAAGACAAGACAACGACTGATGAAATCTATAAACTTTTGGTCAACGGCGACACTGATGAGCTTGAAAGACGACTGCGGCACCGCATTGCCTTTGGAACCGCTGGATTGCGGGGCCCGATGCAGGGCGGCTTTGCTTGCATGAACTCTCTCACTGTCATCCAAGCCTCTCAGGGACTGGCAGCATACCTTTTGAAGACCGAGGAGAATGTAAAGAGGAGGGGTGTGGTCATCGGCCGGGACGCGCGACACAATTCAGAAAAGTTTGCCAAGCTCACTGCAGCCGCATTGGTAGCAAAGGGCATCAAAGTGTGGTGGTATGAGGATCCGAGTCACACACCCATGGTCCCCTTCGGTGTGCGTGAGCTCGAAGCTGCCGCTGGTATCATGATTACCGCCAGTCACAACCCTGCCAAGGACAACGGATACAAGGTCTACTGGTCGAATGGCTGCCAAATCATCCCTCCCCATGACAGCGGCATTGCCGAATCAATCCTGGAGAATCTGAAGCCCGTCACTTGGGACACTTCGGTGGTAGACAGCTCTCTCTTGGTTGAAGGAAGCTTAGGTCTGGTGCAAGACACATACACCAAAGCGATTCTCTGCGCCGCACTCCCGGAACATACCCACGTTAAGATGGACCCGGAACTTAAGTTTGTCTATACGCCCATGCATGGTGTTGGCCTCCCCGCGATGCAACGTTGCGCAGAAACACTTGGAGTCACTTCCCAAATGAGCATTGTGGAAGCTCAAGCTCAACCAGACCCTGATTTTCCCACGGTGAAATTCCCAAACCCAGAGGAGAAGGGCGCGCTGGACTTGGCTATCGAGACGGCAGAGAAGTCATCGACACGCCTCATACTCGCTAGCGATCCCGATGCAGACCGACTCGCGGCGGCGGAGAAGGTGGGTGACAAATGGCAAATCTTCACCGGAAACCAACTTGGTATACTAATCGGCTCTTACCTCTTCGAACGCTATCCAAAATCAAAGCCGCGAGAGAAGCTTGCAATGCTGGCTTCCACAGTTAGTTCTCGGATGCTTGCCGCTCTCGCAAGGAAGGAAGGCTTCAAGTTCACGGAAACGTTGACTGGGTTCAAGTGGCTTGGAAATGTCGCGCGGCAGCTCGACAGCGAGGGTTACGACGTCGTGTACGCTTTCGAAGAGGCTCTAGGGTACATGATCCCGCAGACTGTCCACGACAAAGACTCTATCAGCGCTGCGGCAGTCTTCCTTACTGCCGCGTCATACTGGTCCTCACAAGGCCTTACGCCTTATGCCAAGCTTCAAGAGCTCTACAAGTATCTCGGCTATTTCGAAGACGCGAACACCTACCTTATCTCTCCGTCATCGTCGGTCACTACATCCGTGTTCACAGCCATCCGCGCACTAGGCAGCCCGCATCCTACCACTATCGGATCTCGAAGGATTGTGCGTTGGCGGGATCTGACCGTAGGCTTTGACTCAAAGAGCAAGGACCACAAGCCTGACCTGCCCATCGACGTGACCAGCCAGATGATCACTTGTGAGCTAAATGATGGAGCGGTGTTTACAGTCAGAGGAAGCGGAACGGAACCCAAGATTAAGCTTTACATCGAATGCCAGGGTAAGAGTAGCGAGGAGGCAAAGGATGGCGCTAATGGTATCTTGGAGGATCTGCTCAGGGAGTGGTTCAAGCCTGAGGAGAATGGTCTAAGACTTGCTTAGAAGTAGAGAAAAGCATATTTATCTCATGTTCAGATCAAACGGCCGATCATCGCAGGTCGTGCAATTACGCGCATAGGTCAGAGGCGGGCGCATCATGACGAACGTAGAGCAAACACTATGTCTCTCTCTCTCGAACCTTCACTCGAACCTTTCCTTCTTTTACACGAAGTTTTCTTGCAACCTCTCACACCCTGGATACATGTCGAAAATACAACATGGTGCCCATATCCGTGACTCGTATCGCTAAACTCTTCGCCTCATGGACCAAGCCCAAAGAGTCCATCGATGTCGAGCTATCTATATCCTCACAGTCCACACAATGGACTAAAGCAGAGTTCGAAGCTCAGTTCCAATGGTTCAACAGCAAGGCGCTGCCGATATCATGTCTTGACCTCCCTGCTCCCCGCATACCCGAAGCAATCACCAAGATAAATCACTCCTGCAACAACCCCACTGCCATTCACTACTATATCTCGCACGACCCATCCTGGCTCGCCCTTCGCATACTCCTGCAAGCACAGTACCAGCCACCCACTAGACACATGCGTCAGGAAGTGTACTTGCTAGCCGAGGAAGGCGAGCCTACTTTGCGCGTTAATGGTAGGCCACTGACGGAGGTTGAGCGATGGCAGATTGAACAAGTTCCCGAGACGGTGGAGTTGGAAGATTGTCAGCCGGCAGATATGCGGGTGAGAAAGGGCGTTGCCATGATTCTCACTGCTTGGACGGTTTGTTGTCTCGTGGTGGGAGAGGACGCGCTGGTTTCGACGGGGTGTGTTGTGCCTCGTGGCCGGCTGGGTAAGCGTACTACACTGTGATTTTCATGGTACAATGTTTGGAGCTAATGCGTATGCAAGGACGCTTGGCTTAGCCATGAGCTGTAAATCCCCATTCAGGATCGAGGAGGGATGCCGGGATTTCAGTGCATAGGGTTCTCGCTACTAGAAAAGTTGTACCAGCATCGTCACCCAGGGTACATAACGCGCTTCGCAGCTGTGCCACTTGCTGTATTGGCTTGCGCATCGTATATGCAAGATACGCAAGACGCGCCCTAATAACCAGTAACCTTTCGGAAAACGCGTTGTCGCTAGATGCACATGCATGGCGAAGTGATGTATCATTTCCTCCACTAGTTCCCGCTTTCCCGATTCGGCGCCTAGAGATGCGGCGACAGGGCTGTGGGGACGCACCGCTGACGACAACTAGTCACATACATGTCTGCCTGGCGTACAGCTGCCAACCCCAAGGCTAATTTCTGGGTCCAAACTTGTCGTCATGCGCAACTATCCACGGCCAGGGCCTGCTGGGCGAGAATGGTCCTTCTCGAGTATTGGTGAATGAGCAGCGACGCCTTTGGATTAGGAGGCTGCGATGCATAGGGCCGCTGTTATGACGCGGGAGCCTTGACAAATCCAAGGGCAGAAGGCGCATATGAAGGTGTCGCCCATGATCGCTTTTCCCTCGAGATTCAGGGTTTCATCCTCCTTTTTGCTTTTCTCAGGCCGCGCATGTCCACCGGCAAGGGTGTAGCCGGGAGTTTCGAGTGTCTTCAGCCTATCAAAACACCGACTTTGTATCGACAGACCCTCCCGCGCGTACCCAGACTCCGGGGAAGCGTTTGAGGCGCTGCTAGGTGCATGCGTTTGTGCTAAAGAGTCACGGCCCAAAAGTAATCGACGGCCTCTTTTCCCCTCCGCATGCACCCACCTGTTCCGTCGCGTCCCTCTGTCTCCACTCTGCCTGTATATAAAGGCTCCGTCGCGTGTCCTGGAATCGCCCTGGTTTCCGCAAAGTCTTTGCAATTTCCTCGGTATGCGCTCGGCCCTCCCCCCCTCCCCCGGAAACTTCTCTCAGAACTGCTGCTGACAGGATGGAAAGCCCCGATAGTAGCACAAAGATGGCTCGATCTTAATACTGATCGCGTCCTCTGCGGGATGCTTAGCCAGCAACATCCATGGCGGGGTTCGGAGACCCGATTACGGATCTCGCGCGATATACCAGCAATTCGCCTTTCCAACCAGCACCCTGGAGACGATCGCTCCCAAGCGGACCATGTAACTATCGCGACGCGACCGTAGGACAATGTGGATGTGACCAGTTCTGGGACAAGCAGAGCGCCGAGCTTCATGACGAGAGCGCTCATGACGGCCCTCGGAGCGAGCGCTCTACTTGGTGCGTCTGCGGGCACCATGCGTGCTTCCATCTGAGGGCGTCGCCTGCGCCAGAGCGGCCTGCGCCCTTGGTGTCTGACCTACTACCCTTGGGACATGCCATGCGCGACGGCCAACGTCAGCTTCTAGCGGCAGCACAATGTGAAGCGAATGGTGGAATCAATGCACAATCTAGTCATAGCCAGCGATATCTGCGACAGACCACCAAAGTCCACGAGTCTGGTTGCCTTGCACAAAGTCAGGACACTCCATCGCAGGCTAGCACGAGCGGCCTCCCTGGAATCCCTTCAGTGTGCTTGCTATCTCATGAGCAGCGTCCAGCGGCTAACAACGAAACTAGGCATGGTGCGGATCAGTCGCGCCATACCGTGACAGGTCTTGGTCTTTCGATGATGCATCTAGAGAGCATGGGTCAGGTTAACCGTCAGCAGTCGCCTACGCCGACCATAACAGACGAGATGAACATCGCTGGAACCCCGCAAAGAAATCACAACCAGCCAAGCGGCTCTCCAGCTAGAGTGAACTCGGTCCACGACGACGCCAACGTAAATAGCCCATCACGCGGTATCCTCGAGCAGGTCCTAGAGTTCAATCGCAACATACAGCCTGATGTACCTGGTGATACCATCCCAAACACATACCATCCCGAAGACTACGTGCAGAGCGCTACCGAGGTTGCAACACCCAGCGTTGGGAATACACCGGACCTGAGTGCTGCTGATCAGGCTGTGCAGGATGGAAAGAACTTGGTTGACAAATTGGCACGCATGACTTCAAGCATGCAGCAGCAGCAGCAACAAGGCACTGGCTCACCGGACCGGCCGACATACACCACGGTTCCCACACAGCTTCTACTAGGAGATTCTCCATCGACGCCTCAGGAGCAGCTACAGAACCTCTTGCAGACAGCGTCTCCTGAGGGTTTCCAGAAGCTCGTGTCTTATCTCGCTCCCTTGCACAATCTGCTAAACTCGATACCCAACGTTGCTAACACTATGCGAGATCTTGGAAGCCGTCTGGACATGCTAGAGAATGGATCCTTCAATTACGTTCAGCCCGAGGATCTCAATCAGACCTTAGAGATGTACGAGGGCAGACTCATCGAAGTAGAGCACCGTATGGACGAGCATGATAGAATGCATCAGGCCATAGATGACCATGGTAGCAACACCTCATTCAGTCGAAGGCGCATCGACAATGTCAACACGTCTTTTGGATCTAATCACTCTGCCGACTCCACGACTTCTTCGGCCCTTATACTCGCAGCCATGGATCGCAAAGATACGGAGATGGAGCTTGACAATATTAAAGAAAGACTAGATGTACTAGAAGCCGCCGCGCCACCCACGTCACTGGTTCCCTGGGAAATTGAGGTTGTACTTCTACCATGGGGACCTGATTTGCGAGGCATATGGTTCTCGCCGGAAGAATCAATGCATGACACAGACAAGGCCACAACCCAGAATTCTGAAGAGTGGACCCAAGCGCGAGCCTCCAAGACAAGCGCAGGTATGCCACTCTCAGAAGTCCTAGAGCAGGATACCGATTCTAGCCCTTATCCGGGTGTTCGAACTTCAAACAGAGAGTCTATGCTCAACCAACATGAGAGCGGATGGAGTAGCCAAGACATTAGTAACTGGGCCTCAGGGTCTACTAACGACTGGCTGTTTCCCAAAGCATGCGGAAGCAACAATCTGGTCTATAAGCGACTCCAAAGTCGAGGTTTTGTGCGAGATGTCACATTGAGGGGTGCCAGCGCCAAAGATGTACAGGAAACTCTTTCTAACGCGTTCTGCGACGTTTTCCATCACTTACAGTACGACGACAGCGACGAAAACCCTATGATATCCGCGTACCCGGGTCTTCGTGCACCATACATACCGCTACGCAAGATGCTCAGAGATTCGCGACTACGATTTCTTACCCCCGCCGAGATGTCAAGCTCGGCGTTCTGGACAGCCCAATTCCTTGCATCAGGTGTTATGATGCGGGTGTCTGGTGGTAAAAAGAGGCTGTATGTGACGCATCGCGAAGCGTATACGCAGCAAGTCGATCGAAACGAATTTGTCGTCATGGAACAGTCGTGGCCAGAGCTGCGACAATTACCTCGCTATCAACCTGGTCACGACTCCCAAATGGAAGGCAACGAGGAGCGGTGCCAACCTCACGTTCCTGAAGCGGATGCCAAGGAACCATGTTGGCAGTTTGTCGAGGCCTACGATGTTCCACCTCCTAGTGTGCATTCGTCGTTTGGTAGCAACCAATCCGTCCAGCTGTCTATGCGACCTGCAGATAGACAATGGCGACGATCAATTACTCCCAGTTCCATCTTGAAGAACAGACAGGCGCATCCCATCTCTCCGTTGAGCGAAAACCATCCACAACGCCCACTGTATCACCGCAATCGCACAGTATCCACTTCGGTTATGGAGACGTTTCCACCTGGCTCGGCCAAGCGTCGCTTCAACGCGTCTCCTATCAAGCAGTCATCTGCCCCACAGACGGTATCTCGTGCATCTAGCCTGATAACCAGACTCAAGAGACGTCGTGTAGCAAATTCTTCGTCTCCACAACTAGCAGAAGACGCTCGAGCAGAGGCTCCAGTACCGATATGGAATGCGACTCCTCGGCGTTCGCGTGAACCGCCTTCACCATTCTATTCCTCAGAGCTTGCTCTGCCACGCTCCAACTCAGATGTTGCAAGCAGGCCAAGTCAACGCTCTATTGCTATGGCAGGTAAATTAACTCCTTTTGCCTATGCAACCCCACACTCGGGCCCTTTCATGGGTGGGGTTGGCTTTGACGCTTACAACAATGGTGGCGATACTGAGCCGGACGACGGCAACGACGACGACGACGGTGAACAAAGCTGGCCTGGTGTTACTGACGGCGAGAGCGTTTCCAGCTCCGTGGTCGACGCTGCCATTGGTGCACAAGAGGCTGCAAGCTTTTCAGGCGATGACAGCGGCTTTGGCAGTGACAATGAAGACGACAGCGATGCGCAGTCAGGGGAAGAGCCGGAAGACGACGCGCAACGCCCGCAAGATGAAGGAGACGAAGACGACGAGGATGTGTTTGACTCTCTCCTGAGTGTCATTGAACATTAAATACAGGTGTGATAGCACTCAAATACTAGATTTGACACAAGATGAGCATGGGCTCTGGAGTTTTTCTTTTTCTTCTTTTTTCGTTCATGTCCGACGGGGCCACGGGGGCGGAAGAATGGGATATACATGTTTTTCCTATTTCAGTTCAGCGCTTTCTGTATTCTACTGTACCGCGTCGTGCAGCCATCATCTTTTCTTCAGACCCTGTCTTTTCCTTGCTAGCAGGGGGTTGTATATTGCCAAAATTGGCATCAGGACTTAGCCTAGTGTGTAGCGTTGAGCCATGCCAAAAACCTCTTCCCTTGTGGCGGTTGATCTCGAAATACATGATTTGACTGCGCCATGGACGTTCAAGTTGCAGGAGGCTTTTAATTCGACGGTGAGATTTGGAGGGGGTTTGAGGAGGGGTTTGTGTTTTGAGACAAGGGCTGATGGTATGCGGGTTTGTTTTGTTTTTATTTTTGCAATGATCTCTTTTCTGCTGGCTCCCAAGACTGTTCACTCTCGCCCCCGTGTGTTGCAAGAAGAGGCGGGGGGCTGCAGAGTGGATGACGCTAGTGCGGTGCCAGAAGGTACTTGTCGACATGTAGCCCCAGGCCTAGGGCTGATGTATACGAATGCGCATTCCGCACGGAAGTAGAGACAAGGTCCTGCTTATGCTTGTGGCCAAGGTGTGTAGCATGAGTTGCAGTTTGATTCGATGATGATTGGGCGTTTGTATTGGTGGGATTGCATTAATCAATAGTGGAGTATGTATAAACAACAAAACGGCTTGTACAGCGCACTCATCCCGAATCTGAATGGAGCGATCATCACGACCATGTTTGCATTTATCGTTATCATGAAACGGTGGTCTGATGACGGTGTAAATACGGTAGAAATAACTAGAATTTGTTTTTTTGGTTGCCTACTTTACTTCTTCTGCTTCTGAGCCACTACAATACTCGGGGCGTACCGAGTCGATACAATGGCTATATGTGAAACGCCAAGACTGTGCCCCGTCTGAGGTAGGAGCGAGCCGACCCTCTCGGACGAGCAGCGGTAAAGAGTCGATGTGGCGAGCATGTGTCATAGGGCAGTCCCTCGGTGCGTGGGGTGGGGTGGGCAGCACGCACGTGGAAGCGTCTCAGTCGTCGTGGTATGCAGGCTAGAATGGCTTCTGGCAGGCCGCGCATTGCAGGACTAGCCTTACAGAAAGTTCCTTGCAAGCCAGTCGAACCCCCCAAAAAGGAAGCGGCGGTGCTTTTGTTGTTGTTTTTGCAGTTTTTGCAGTCTACTTTGGGAGAGCAGGAGGGGGCGTGTGGCTCCTAGTGTGACGTTGTAAGACCATGCACTTGGTGTCGAGGGACAAGGCCACCAGGACCTGATGTATGCGATTCGCGGTGCTCGGAAACAAGAGAGCAGGGCTTTGTGTGAGATGCGTTGGCAGGTTTCGGTTCGTGCCTGGATCGGGCCCGGGTGCGTCAGCGCTGGCGGGCTTGGGCTTGCCATTTGCAGCGTCGCATCAAGTCATCGTCGTCTGCATCTGCATCCATCCGCATCAAATGCCCACGTCGTCGTCGTCGCGCCACACTTAGCCTGTTCGCGACAAGCAAAGAGAAACAGAGGCCGGGCTGCGGCGCTGTCCAACGGCTACACGCCGCGTACCTTTTGCCGTTTTGCTGTTCCCATCTCGGGCTCATCTGGTTTGACCGCCCATTGAACGCGGGCCTCGCTGCTATCCAGGCCCCATCGTTTTTGCAGCGAAAGAGAGGCGCGCGAGCCAGCACAGGATGCCACGGCTGCTCCTGCCCATTGAAGCCGAAGCACGTCCATTATTACCATCATGACCGACACCGACACTCCGCTCACTGCCGACGAAGACGCTTTCTACTCCATCACCGGCGCCCTCGAGAGCGCAGAGCCGCGACAGCAGCAACAGGCACCCGCACCCACCGCCAACACTGGGCCCACCACGCCCACTGCTGCTCCCTCTACTGCACCCATGCGCCAACACGCGCTGGCGGGTCAGCGCTCGCTCAACCAGTCTGTCTCGTCCTCGTCGCCGCTGTCCTCGCGAGAAGCCTCGCCCGCCCGTCCACCCCCCCAGCGCCATGCTGCCCCTGCAGGACCGACCGTCAGGCCCGGCTTCCGTTCACGCAAGAGCAGCGCCGATGCCAGTCCCAGTCGCACCTCCAGTCTGTCCAACTCGAC
>LR132475.1:0-22273 GCA_900634815.1 Paradendryphiella salina | reverse complement strand
TTTTTTGGTGAAGGGAGGGGGGGGGGGGGGGGTCACGTGAAAATCAATGCCTTTATGAGTATTCCAAAGGTACTCTTTGCACATTGCGCGACGGACAAAACACCAAAGTGACCCAGTGAACACAGCAGTGTGATGCTATCAGAAAAGAAGGAACAATCGGAACTACATGGCGAAACCGATTATAGTGTCATTGCAAGGAGGAGTATGTGAACAAGCTAGCCAACCAGTCCAGAATCCACTAGCAATACTGAATCTCTGCCCAAATCTTGAAAATACACCGCACAGCCCCATCATCTCGTCTCATCTCCTTTGTCACTTGTACAGATTATCCCCATCACACCACATACTCACCACCCCGCGCCGCCGCTGCTACATCCCCATCAACAGCCAAAACAGCCGTTTCCTCTATACACTTTGGCTTTACAAACTGGATACTCACTTCCGGATCGAAACTATACACTCTGAGACCAATCACGCAGACGGCGTTCCATGGCTTGGGTTCTTCTTTGGCCATGGCAGCAGCGGTGGTGAGTTGGGGGGGCGCGGGAGGAGGGACAGAGACAGCGTCGGGGTCGGGGAGGTTACTGTGGTATAGGTGTGGTGGTGGTAGTGATGGGCGAGGCGAGTCTGAGGCGTTGTGGTGGTGGTTGTGGTTGTGGTCCGAGGTTTCGGATGTGATGGGTGTGTTGTTTGTAGAGTCAGGGTTTATGGGGGAATGGAGGGGTGGGGTGGTGATGAAGATGCCTTGGGGGGTGTCGTCGATGGTGGATGTATGACCTTCTGGGTCTGCGATTCTGATTGCTAGATCCGCGGTGTTGTCTTGAATTTTGTCTTCCTCGGGAGTAGAGGGAGAGGAAGAGGAAGAAGAAGCGTCTTCTACGTTCGTGGTGTTGTCCACTGAACTCTTCGTCGTCTCACTTTGCCCAGTCTGAGTCTCGCTGTCTTTGACATGTTCCTTGGATTTGGCACCGCGCTCCTTTTCCCTGCGCTCTTTCTTTCTCTTCCAAACTTCATACTCGGCCTTCTCTTCCTTCTTCCAGGCTTCAAATTCTGCTTTGGCTTTTTCTTCGGCTTGCTTCTCTTTCGCCTTCTTGTCTGCTGCTTCCTTCTTCATTTGTTCCTTCTTCTTTCTCTCTTCTTCTGTCTGTTCGAACACACCTTTTGCGTTTGCGATGTCGTAGTTTGTCCCAATTTGCCTAAGCTTCTGTGGGTTGCTATTGGCAAGCTTCGTCACTACTCCCTGCACGTCCGGCACATCTGCGTCTCGTGTTGCTATGATCTTTGGTAAGACATCGTATACTCCGACTTCGAGATCGACTTCGGCGGAGATGCTGCGGTTCCCAAACCATGGGCCGCGTGCGCGTACGAGATGGTCACCAGCTGCAGCGCCTTTCTCTTGTAATATGAAATGGAGGTCGAATTCATATTTGCCTTGTAGACCCTTGAAGTAGCGATCATCCAGCTGATATCATCAGTACGTGAAGACAATGATAAACGATGAATGATTACCTGGCAAAGTACGAAAACAGTCGGTCCAGCTTTCTTGATCTCAACAGAAAATTTCACGTTGAGATACCCGGTGACCCAGGCGACCGCAACGCTAGTCCAGCGCTGCACAACAGTCCATTGCTCATCGAAAATGCGAGTGCGGTCGAGCAGGTCAAATCTTTTGAGCATTTCGTCGTAAGACATCCAGAAGAGGCCATCATCTCCGAACTTGTAATCCAGCTTTTCGAGCCAGTAGGGCGTCCACTCACTGGATCCGTCAGACCATGGGCCTGTCCACTCGCCTACCCTGGCGTTCTCCCTTCTGCCCCACGGATTGCGTATTTGTACCAATCTGTATTTGTTTCCTTCTTTGTCGTGCTCTTCTACAGCCCTCAGCACGGAATAGGAATGGCTTAGGGCGAGGCCTCTTCGCGCATCAGCGTCATCATCATACGCGCCTGAACTCGGGGAGGAAGCGGAGAACAGAAACTTTTTGCCCACTTGCAGTAGCTCTTTCCAAAGCTTTTCTTTGCTCAAGACGCGGTTGGTCATGACCTTGGTTGTGACGCCACCTGTCAAGTCCTCGACGGCCTCGCCACTCCATCCACCGGCAATGGCGTCGTAATCGCCATGTACTGTTCTTCAGTTAGCCATACAAATACGCCAAAGGGACCTTGTTTGCATAGCATGTAAGCAGTTCAAGAATGTAGATAAAGCATATACCTTTGGCGTACGCCTTTTCCAGAAGAGGAAGCCAAGTCTCATTCTCGTCAGCACATGAAGCAAAGTAAAGTGCCTCGGATCCAGTCTGGTAGTTCTTTTTGTACTTTGTCTCCTTGGCGTTCGTCGGATCATATCGGTCGCCCCATTCGGCATCAAAGTCGCTTTGACTGAGGTAGAGGCTATCGTCAACGACAGTCCAAATCCATTCACCATCCCTGTAAAAGACAAAACCATAGACGCCGCACTCTTCGTCCCTCGCGACACAGACTTTGTTCATCAGGGCAGGGTTGCTGCAAATTGTCGCCACAGCAGCGATGAACCAGCAATCCCCGCCCGAGCCTTGTTTGAGGTCAGAGCTAGAGAAACCATCGACGATGAATTCTGGTTTCTCGAAAATCCAGTCGATACGATGCACCGAGCTTGGGCCGTCTGTACTACTCCCGGTCGAACTGGAACTCAGTAGCTTGGCAGTAGTACTGAAATCGAAGACTGCACCATCTCCCATGAACACACCGCTTTGAACGAAGGTTGAAAGGGCCGTCCCCAACTGCGATGCGCTGACTGCGGGTGTTGTCGTTGTTTGTTCCTTGTACCAAAACATGAGGCCTTCAAGGCAATTCTTATCACACAAGTTTCCAATGTCAAAGTCTGGATCGGTAAATTTCTCATTTGTCCGGATGCATTCTTTGACGACGCGTTTTACACGAGTGCGACATTCTGCAGCCGCAGCCTTGTATGATTCAGCTGCGTTTGTCCCAGTGACAGTACCTAATTCGCGTTGCGGAGGGAGTAGATTGGCATACAGGCTCGATGGGAATATCTTGGTGACCTTGGCTGGCTTCTTCGTGATCAGATTGTTCCAGAAGTCATTGATGGCTTCTTGAGGCGCGCCAGTTGGCAAGTCGTCACTACTGTCAGAGTGCATGCTTGCTTTTGCTCTCTCGGATGCTGCGCGACACCGCAGCTGTGCTGCCTGGCTTTGGATCGATTTGGAGGAATGAGTAGAAAAAGTGGTTCAAGGACAAGGTATGTATCAGAAGAAGAAGAAGAACCATGCAAGGCTCGCATGGAGATATTGATCCTGTGTATAGTCGTCAGGTTGGGGGCCGAAAGCGTCAACCCGATGCATTGGCTGCTTATGGTTGTGTGCGGCTGAACCAGATGTCTGACTGGCTCCAATAAAACGCTGCGCGCATGGTGAAGTGTCGGGTGACGAGAGGAGTCAAGGATATCTGTTGAACATGTACCTGTTGTAGCGCCATGAAAGAGCTTGCGCGACACGTCAAGTTCTAGCGCTCACTGAGCAAGGCAATATGGTCAATGAGGTATCGTAGATGGCTAGGACATGAGGAAAGACGGCATCAGATTAGTGTCGAGGGACCAACTAATAGGATGTAAGCAGTACCGATTGTAGGCAGACGAGGTCAGCAATGCAGCATGCCCTGGCTCCGTGTTGGGGGAAAGGCTGGGCGCGGAGGAGGCGGGCACCACCGAAACTCGCCCGCAGCCGTCGTGTTCGTCTTGATTATCCTCAAGCGACGACATTCTCAGAACACACCATCCCTCTTGTGGGCTGTATAGGACTTGCGCGTCGTGCGAGAGTGCGTTTGGTGAAATTCAGAACGACATTGCCAGCTTTGTCGAGTGAAGCACGCGAAACACGTTTCCCCTCCGAGAGACCTTCTACGTCGATGTAAAGAGTAGCGTGCTTGGAGTTCATCGTAAGTAAAGTTCAGTGTATCATTGACATGAGGAGCAAACCACAAATCCCGTACAGGCTTGGAACGAACTGCGTAAGCGCTTTCATTATCTTTTGATATTGGTGGTAGATTGTCGACCTTTTTTGCCTTTTTGCGGCGACTGGATCCACTCTTAAACCTCGTCTGCTCGTGTCGCAGACGGCTCGCGATTTCTACCACCTTCGGCTTTCGGCTTCGCAGATTGGTTATGAAACTGATCCTGTGCTGAACCCTTGGAAAGGTAGGTGGCAAAGGCCAGATCCCTTGCCCAAGCGATCTGAAATGTGAAGTGAAGATCCTAGCCAATGTGCAACGCGTATCTTCGTATGTATGTCGGAGGAAGGCTCGGCATTGTCCCAAGATTGTGTGACACGGAGATTCGCGCACCTACCGCTGCAATACTCAAAAATAAGCGGGTCGATTAGATCAAGTGAGCGTGTTGAAGAGTTGTCTATTCCAGCTGCCAAGCCGTGCCGCCTCCTGGCTATGTGAAACAGCATCCCCACCCGTAGGCGTATAGAAGTATATTTAGCTCAAGTAGAAAACTATGGTGGCCTAGCAGGACCATCTAATGGTACCAAATGATGCGTAGGATAAATAAAAGACATTAGGGGCGTAGTGGTTTGCACCGTTCGTTATACTGTCAAATTACGAAAGAGATGTCTGGATAAAGTGTGCTTCTCGGCCGTGAGGTGTTCAAAAGAAAGTTGGTCAGGCAAAATTCCGAGTCGGGGAGGGCGGCAGTTGCTTTGGAGCCTTGTCAAAGCTGAAACCCATAGAAGCGGGTACCTCTTTCCTCCTGCGCCGAATCATGAAGTCGAAATCAACAAGGAAAAGTTGGGCCATTGTCGTGGTATTGTCGCCTGTTGGCACAAGAGTGATTTGCCTGATCGGACCGTCCAAACGCCATGCTAAGATGATAGAGCGCACATGATGCATGCTGACGAAAATCGGTAGACAGGAAACCCATATAGCAGGGGAGGGGCGGATCCGGAAACATTGTGCGTCGCCAATGAGAGAGCGAGTTGTATCGGGCCTGTCGCGTACATCTGGGTACCGGGATCTCGGGTGCTTTGGATCGTAGCCGGCGATCCATGCGATCCATCTGCAACCCAACGGGTCAGCACCACCAACTTGGGTTTTTGACAGATGTTTACGGTGCCCTCGCACGTGTTGTGGTGGTAGGGCAGTGGATGCAATGGATGTACTTACTCATGGTTTCGACGCACAGGGGCGGCAAGTCTTGAGCTTGCATTGCTCGCACTCGTATATGGAGGTGAAGGGCCCGCTGTGGCACAAGTTACAGTTCCAGACAACGAGCGTGGTATCCGACTTGATCAGTTTAAAGCTGTGTGAGCAGCTTGGACGGGCCATGGTGAAGGTGGAAGGGTCGGAAGATAGCGAGGCAACGGGAAAGACTATGCGCATGTTAGAGTGAGAGGGGGAGAGAGAAAGAGAGTTCTGGGGGCAGCAAGGCTAGATATAGTAAGTGAAGTGAAGTACTGACATGAATAACTGCGGCAGGATCTCAGAAGCTAACGTGGGAATAGGATTAAAGGTGAGGGTGCTCCAGGTACTCTGGATGGGGGCTGGCAAAAGAAAAGAAAGTGCAAGTGTACCAGGGCGGTAAAGCTCGGTTGGGAGTTGGATACTGGAGAGAAGGAACGACTCCAGGGCTTGCTTGTTGCTAATCTGGAGACGCTAACGACGCGGATCTTGGTCCGTCTTATACTGACTCTCTGACATGCTGGGACGAGTGGAGAATTAAACTTTGGCTGCAAAAGGAGCTGAAGCCATCTCCACCAGGCGCGGTAATGTACAACGAGTAGCAGCGCGCAACCGTCTTGCCGTCTTGCTTTCCTGGACAGAGAGGGTCGAATGCGGATGGCTACTGGACCGATGGAGCAAAAGATGACTTGATGGTGACACCAGAGGGCCGCCGAGCAGGCCGCTCCAAGTGGTCGCCCGTGATGAGGCCGTCTTTGAGGCAGACGCAGGTGGACTTTGGTCAAACGCGGGCTGGCCGTTCCGCAGCCGCGGCCATGGTAGCCTCTCTTCACATCGCGGCACCCTGGACGTGATGTGAATGTTCCGAGATGCTTCGAGGATAGCGCTGCCGAAGACCAGGTGTCACACCAAACCGTGGTCTCGCGGCGCGCTTCGATCATGGCCTATGTGCAGTCTTCTGCATCGAGACATGCTCGCGGACTACGCTTCAGGGGTGCCCTTTTGGCGGCCAATCCGCCGTCGGACTGCGCGCACTGGAAAGCCGAAGGGGCCTAGGCTGCACTAGGGTCAATAAGATTAGTTTGACGCCTGCTGCCCTTCTCCAGGCCGCTCCCAGGCGGCCCCATTGCCCAGCTGAAACTCCGTTACGATCTTCCTCAAGTGTGTTTTCTTTCCTCTGTCCTCACCGATGTCGGAAAATAAGTGCGCCAATCGCGTCGACCGCTCTCACCGAAGACAGGTGCTAACAGCGGCACCATCTTGAGCCGCATGGGCTGCCAGGCGGCCCAGACACGATTGCCGAAAACGTCGCCCTGCATGCGCCTCTCCACATGCCGTTTCTTCGTCTTCTTGCCTGTCTTCATTGCTTCTTCGTCCCGTTGTGAACTCGAGTGCCCACTTAAAGGGCCTCTTTGCGCAAACACCTGGCTCCTCCTGAGAAAAAGCGCCGTCAAGCGGCCTGGCTCCATCCAACTGTCGTTTAGAGCCCGCTACACCACCATGGCCCCCTCGCGCTACCATCCTTCTGCTTCCTATAGCTGCGCCGCCGTTCTCCAATTCGATTCGTCGTGGCCTCAGTCGCTGCCCTCACCATTGATTCACCATCTAAATGCAGTAATCGGCGCAGGTGGGACAGCACGAAGTCGTCGACTGAACCATATCAACCTCCAGCCCAGTTCATTTGGGTGGCGCGGGTACATGCAGCCTCGTCTTGCGCGTCCTGCTGTGGCGCGCAGATCCCCAAGTTGCTCGCTGACCAAGTCTGTCTTGTGGGCTTGCATGCTTTGTCGAGTACCGCCTTTGACGGAACCGGCAGGCGCCAGCTTAGCTCTGGGCCAATATGGCTTGCGGGAGATGCACTGCCAGCGGCATGTCCGTTGTTTGCTTCTGAATCGATGATATATGGTGTACCGAAATCATGTGCAACCTACCTGATCGAGTTGCGGCATGGCTTGATAGTCCAAAGCCATGATAACAAGCCACCATTGTCTAGAAAAACCCCTCTTTCGGCTCCGTATGTAGATGAAGCATATGCATTTCATGGATATACCTCAGGAGAAGCTCGGCCATGACTCTCATAGCATGGTTATTTGCCAACGTATCAGTCGGGTGGCCAACAACAATGAACCTGATAGTATTCGACAAAAAAAACACCGCTGCATTATTGAATTGATTCGACGATTGATCGGCAGCAGCTGCATAGAATTGGACTGCATGCCCAGCCGGCAACGCAGCAGTAGACTGGAGCTCAGACTTGACCCTTATCTCTGTCTCCATCAATATGCGGCGCAAGCCTCGATGGTACCCATGTGGCTCCCATGCCCCGACTTTGCTTTATAGTCGGCTTGCAATCTGCTCGGTTGCACCGGATCGGACTGAACCTGACAGCCGGTGCCACACTGCGAGATCGTGCAACCATCACGTCTGCTTGTGAACGAATGCGCGCGTCATTTCCTGGCGGAACCACTACCCGTTCACGTTAGCTCTACCACTCGTCAAAAACGTGCCAAGGACGTTTGTCTCGTCTCCACGCGACCTTTTGTAGTCCACGCCGCTGCGAAGGGCCCGAGAAGGATTTCAACCGCTTGTCATAGCTGTCGCTAGTTGTTTGAGCAGTTACTGTGTAGTTGTGGCCACCGCTGTTTCCTGCATCCAGATATACCGCTCACCATCAAGGCAGTCAGACACGGCTGTAACGCGACCAATCCCACCCACCATGCGACTTGCAGGGGGTTGAGATGGTCGCCGAACTGGGCCTATCCTCAGGGTCCTACTGTCTCTCCTGAGACCTGGTAGATATCTGCATCGGCGATCCAAACAGACCATCCGCCGGGGCTCGTTGCACGTCCCAAGAAATAGTCAATTACGCCACTCCACTCTCGACTTTTGCTGCTCAGAAGCTGTTGCTCAGTAGACTACACAGTGTACGACGTGCCATCCGCGCTCAATCTGCAATGCCCACCCTAGACCAGGTTCTTGGACCATTCTAGTGCCCGACGTGCTGCCGATCCGACAACCAATCGGCTGTTTCTTCGTAGCCTTATGAATCTCAGCACATTGTTTGACGACCAAGAGAATCGCGGGGATCGTTATGATCTGACCCCTTTGGTTGGAGGGCGCCCTCACTCTTGTTGGAGCTTATTCAGTTGTAGTCCGAAGGAGTCAAAAGCCGCTTTTTGCACATACCACAACCCTTTTGCATGTAGCCAGTCGCTCTTCCTATTTCGGAATCCAGGCCAGATACCTGGTATGGTGTCACCAGCTCGCCGCTGAGTTTTCTCAGACGCCCTGGTCATGTTCGAGGCAGGATCATGACGCCCATAGTGTCCCAAATGGTCCACAGAGCATCTCGATGAACCAACGCCGAACTGTGACTTCCGCTTGAGTGATCCTACGTAGTGGGTTGTCTTCGTCAAGGCAGCAACCCAATCGGTTAGCTGCCGTTGTGGAGGAATATGTATCTTGAGCAGTGTTTAGTAGTCAGCGCCAATGTATGGGAGTACGAGGCAGGCGGTGAGCTCGTGCAACCTGTGCAGTAAAACAAGGCTGCCCGAGCGGGATGGCCTATTTGTTTGCTGGTTGCTGACGTTTGGATGTCAGAGTGATGACTGGAGTATAGGACATCTCTATATGGTTGCTATTCTCGGTTGGAATCGCAGCATGTTGCAATTGCTTCCTAGACTGAGTCACGATCGAGCACATTTCCCGACGGAGATTCTCAAAGGATAAATTTCATGTGCACTGGTAGTACTTGATCAGCTGACTCAGTCCATATTTGGATTCTCGTCAGTGACTATTAGCGTCTGCAATTACGATGGCGCATCGTGGCCTACATGCGAAGCATTACTGGCCAGTGAGGTCCTATTCTTTGGTCGCGTGCCAGCGCAGCAGCAGCTTGTAAGACGCTGGAGTGGTGCGGGCATGGGCATAAAGACGGGCGAGAGCCCGTTTGTGTAGTATGGCAGCTTATTGATTCCTTCTAGGGCCAAGACGTCGTCCAGACTGTGACTGATAGTCAGCTTCACCCCCCAGCTGGTGCGTCGACGGTCACGGGTGTTGGTGAGGGCGAGTCAGGCGGTGTTCGTTCCCTGATTGAGCGGGCAGTGGGGCACGCCCAAGGCCCCGACTGCCGATATAGTCGCAGGAATGTCGAACAAATTTTGGTCTCAGTGGCCTTCACCACAATTTGCTCACTACGAGAACGTTACCCTACTCGGACCGCCCACGATGAGGGGCGCAATTGTCTTCGGCGGGACCTCGCATCCCCAGCTGGTCGAGGGGATCTGCGACAGGCTGGGCATGAGGCCTGGCTCGGCGACGCTGGGCAAATTCAAGAATGGAGAGACTTCGGTCACGATCCGTAGGTTTGCTGGCACACCTGCCTCCTCGTCCATGTGCTGACGGCGCCTAGATACATCGATCCGCAACAAAGATGTCTTTATCGTCCAGAGTGGGAGCGAGAAGTGCGTAGCTCCGCCCTGTCGTGTGCCAAATGGCTAATGGGTCAGAATCAACGACTCGGTCATGGAGCTGCTGATTATGATCTCGGCCTGCAAAGGCGGCTCAGCCAAGTCGGTCACAGCTGTCATGCCCTACTTCCCCTACTCGCGCCAGTCCAAGAAGAAACAGCACCGCGGCGCCATCACGGCGCGCATGATCGCAAACTTGCTGCACATTGCCGGTGTCAGCCATGTAATGACCATCGATCTGCACGCCTCGCAGATGCAGGGCTTCTTCAAGTGCCCTGTAGACAACCTCGTCGCCGAACCTCTGCTCGCCCGCTGGATACGCGTCAACGTGCCCAACTGGAAGGAAGCCGTGGTGGTTAGCAAGAATCCTGGCGGTACAAAGCGCGTCACGTCGCTGGCGGACGCATTGAAGCTCAGCTTTGGCATTGTCACGACAGATAGGCGCCGGGCCGGCACAGCCGTGCATTGGAACGAGAGTGCCATGTTCGAGCAACTGAGACTCGACGGCACCTATGAGACGCCAGATCTGGTTCGGGCTGCGTTAGAGGCCGACGCTGATGTCACGCCAATCAGTAGCATTACCATCGATCCAAGGGCGGAACCGGGCAAATCCAGCCTCAGGCGCACTGCCACAAACCCGCTAGCGAATCCACTGACACGACGAGTCAATGGCTGGTCTGAGCCAACAGGAAGCCATCCACTGTCCAAGTCGATGCGGGCAGGCTCCATTATCGAGCCCGAAGTGCCCCTGGAACCCATCCGAACGCATTCTGACAACCACGAGGAAGAGCCTGAGGAGCAGAGTGCAGACGAGAGCGGCGCTGAGGAATACACGGACGAGGTTTACCTTCCCCACCCACTTCCAAGTCTATACTAACCACGACAGCGAGCACGCAACGTCATCCACGGACGTCTAGTACAAGGCCACATCGTTGACGACACCCACCCTTCTCCCTCCATGTCCGCCACCTCACACAGCACCTGGCGCAATCGTCCCCCGTCTGAAGGTGAAAACGACGATATACCCACACACATGATGTCTTCTTTTGTCTCCAATGCATCGTCCAGTCGTAACAGAGACACGGAACACTCGCATGCCCTTGGCGGAACCTACGACGCTGCCGCCTCTTCAGAAGACGAAGAGGACGATCTCAAGAACCCCGAACTCGAAACTCTGGTCACTCTGGTCGGAAACGTCAAGGATCGCCCCGTCTTCATTGTCGACGACATGATGGACAAGTCTGCGTCGTGGATTGCAGCCGCCGAGACGGTTGTTAAACGTGGTGGGGCCACCAAGGTGTACTGCTTCGCTACACATGGTATATTCGGCGGTGACTGCCTCGAGGAAATGAGCAACTGCGATGTCATTGACAAGATTGTCATCACTAATGCCTTTCCCATTCCCGAACACAAGCTCGCGCAAGCAAGTGGTGATAAGTTGGTAGTCATCAACGTCGACAATCTCCTTGCGGAAGCCGTGAGGCGGAACCACCATGGCGAGAGCATGAGTCAGCTTTTCATGCACTACGACTAGACAAAAAGGCCATGATGACGACTAAGAACATGCAGAAAAGGATTCAGGGTTTATGGTTTGCTGTTTAGCAAGGCGCACGGGTAATCACTTGCTTCTTCACCATTGACTTGGTACGAAAGCACGAAACATGGCGTTGTGAGAATAGGAAAGCTCTGATAGATGTGTCAGTCTGCATCATCTCCGAAAGAAGAAGCCTTCGGTTGGCAACGAATCACGATAGAAAAGGGAAATATTTGTCCACGGGCCATGGCAAGCCCGCTGCAGTAAGTACACAAACATTATCGAGGACACGATATTGATGCTTCTGTATGACGCTAAGTGTCTTTTCTCCTCCCCTTTTCCATGATCGAGCCTCGTGATGCACCCTTCTACATGTGCATGTACATGTACAGCACACCAACGATGCAGGCCTTTGAGCCTGTAGGAGTCCCGTGATACGATACGGTGTACTCTTAACGGAACGTTGGAAGAAAGATTTTCTATTGACATGGCGCTCTCCTTTGAGTTGTGTCTAGCTTTCTTGTTCAGTGGAAAGTCGGACCTGAGAGTGCTTCGTACATTTTTTTAATTTATTTTTTGGTTTGATCAGCGTGTGGAGGTGTGCGCAACTGTGAGGAATGCTGACTCGTCATGAGGGCCTGAGTGGCATGTTCTCTTTGACGCTTGACGCACTGCTAGACTCGCAAATCACCTGATTTCAGCAAAGAAACGATCAAGCCATGCACGCTGCGCGTTCGACTCATGAATTTGAAATCAGGGGAAAATCAGCCAGTATCGTTGTTTGTTTTTCCATTTCCATTCGCTGTCAACCGTAGCCGTACATGTTTGTCGTTACCTAGCATGATCATGTACACATTATCCCCAACCCTTCCACATTTGCGCCGACGAAAGAGTAGGGAAGGAGAACAACATCTATCGTAGTATATACGCCTTCACACACTTTCTATGTACCCTTTGTCATCCTGATATGTACAATCTTGTTTATTTCCCATCAATCCACTTTTCAACACTGATCCTCTCTTATTTCTGCACTTGAGAGCCCTATATTGATAACCGCAAGTTCCAAATTGCGGCTAACAAACCCAGGACAGTCTGTAATAGTCATCCTGGTCATTACCGTACCAACCACAGCTCGAACAGCCTCTCCCGAATGAACTCCCGGTACAAGTTTGTCCGCTCCCATCTGGTTCACATCGTCCGTTAGTACTGACATTCGTTGGGACTGGCGCTGCAGACAATGTAGGACTAGGAGTCGGTGTAGATGTTGGTGGTGGCCTAGCCGAAGAGCTTAGGTGAGAACTTGGCAAAGAAGAAGAGCTTGGAGGTGGTACTACTCCACCGCAGGTATCGAAACCAGGACGACACCCACTTCCGCAGGAATCCAGTGAGTTGCCACAGTAGTAGTACCCTGAACAGCTGCTTCCAAAGGTGGAGCCGGCGCAGGTTGTTACATTTCCGCATTGGCCACTCGTGAAGGGAATGAGCGTACCGGAGGGTAACGGAGGTAGAACAGGAGAGCTCGTAGGTGGTAGTGGTGTGGGGGATGGGCTGGGAGTTGGCTCTGGAACGGCGTCGCCGCAGCGGCCAAAGTCAGGTTGATACCTAACTACGGCCTGGCGTGGAAACAAGTAATTGAGAGACGGCGAGTAGAAATTGGGTGTCGTGACGTTGTGCTTCACTACTAGATGAACGGCCATATTTCCCACTTCCTCTGAGCCGAGGAGAGGACATCTTGCGTGTACATCAAGTACTGCCTTCAACACCAGGCCCCAAAGAAGCAAAGACTCCTGGGCAGCTCAAGACTCCCGTCAGGCTGGTCAACGTCCACCGCATTAGAGCTTGGCAAAGTAATTCGAAGCAGTGCTCCAAGACAGCACAATGGTGTCCAGGAGCGAACCCGGATATTCATCATGTTTCCAGATGGCTTCGCGCAACCTAGAAAAGGACACGCAGGCGAGCAGGTAAGAACACCAGCGGCTTGGCTAAGCATAGAGTGGACCCATTTGAATCGAATGCGTATACCAGCGACCAATAGCGACGCACATCAAAGCGCATTTTGCATATTGAGACTGTAATGTTTGATGGCGGTACAGTCGTGCACAGGAAGCCATATTATTATTGATATATACGCTAGAGACATGGGAAACTTTCTGGGGCCATCTTGGTGGTGTGAATTTCGTCACTGATGCGAAAGACTGATGATGGTGTGAAAAAGAAGGGATATGCTGATAATTAAAGATACTGCAGCCGTAGTTTGAACACGAGAATGGTTTGGCGGTTTCAATCCAGAATGGGTACTTTGTTCTGTGGTTTGGTAGTTGCACGCATGAACCGCACCTTGAACATAATGATGGAAATATCTGATTAATGCGGTAATCTATGCATCTCAAACGCATACAAAACATGTGAAGCCACCCGGGTACATCACGCGCGCAAACCCTCCATAAGCGCACCTTCCTCCCTCTTCCCCACAGCCTGGAACACAGCACCATCTCCACCAATATCCAACCCCTTCTCCGCCCTCTCATACGCCTCATCACTCCTATCCAACAAGATTTCCAGCTCATCTTTTCCCAACACTTTCCCTCCTACACTCGCCTCATTGACATCATATTTCTCACCATCACTTCTCCTCAAAAGCCTCTGTAGTTCCTCAACTTCCTGTTCTTTCTCCGCGACCCTTGTCCCGCTCCTATCATTACGCACGCCACCTTTGCGAATAACAAGCTTTTCCAGCCGACGTTTGGCTTCGGCAGATTCGAGCAATTTCTGCTCTACCGTGTTCCGCGTTGCGAAACGGTAGACGATGACGTTGCGTGTTTGGCCGATGCGATGCGCGCGGTCCATGGCTTGCAAATCTTGCTGTGGGTTCCAATCACTGTCGAAGAGGATGACTGTATCTGCCGCTGCGAGGTTGATGCCTTGGCCGCCAGCGCGCGTAGAAAGGATGAAGATGTCAGCCGCTTCTTCGGCACCAGAAGAGGGTTTGTTGAAGGCTAGGATTTGGACTTGACGGTCCGTTTGTGCTACAGAGCCGTCTATTCGGGAGTAGTTCCAGGCTCGGAGATCTAGGTAGTAGCCTAGGAGGTCGAGGGTGGTGGTGAATTGGGAGAAGATCAGGACTTTGTGACCGCGGGTGATTAGCTCGGGAAGCAGAGAATCTAGCAACAACATCTTGCCAGATGTTGACACGAGCGTCTCGTCCGGTTCTGTTTCTGATGCAAAAGTCTCGGCGCCGTCTGTGTCGGCTCTAATGAACGGGTTGAAGAAGTTATATGGCGAATTGCAGCACAGGCGGAGTTGCATGATAGGGTTACCAAGTTTCTTCTGCATGAGCTGACGTTTCGCAATCTCAAAGGTTGCAGCACGTATCTTCTCCTCTTCGGTGTCTGACCCCAGCTCTTCTTCTTCCTCTTCTGACTCAGGCTTGTCAAGGTGGGTAAAGTACGCGTGATCACTGAGCTCCTCATAGTTCTTTTTTGCTTGACCTCGGCTCCTGGTCGATGCAACAGACGACGGCGTGCCGGCACGGGAAGTCTTCGCGCTCTTGTTCGGTGTGCTCCGATTACCTGGAGCTTTGCGCTTGCTGCTGCCATTATTGCTGCGGATGCTCAATGGCATGCTCGCTCGGCTGCTGAGACCGATGCTGAGCCGCTCTACAGCTTTGTCTTCAAGGTACGATCGGCTACTGCCGTCGAGAATAGCCTGGTACAACTCACGTTGCATCGAAGTCAACGGAGCATACAAGACATACTCGCGCTTTTTGGGCATCAAGCTTTCAACGTCTGTCTTGACGCGCCGCAGTAAGAAGGGTTTCAGTACTGCATGCAATGATTTGACCAAGTATTGTTGCCGCTCTTCGGATAGCAGCTGTTCGAAGCTCGCCTGATCTTTCAACCCGGAGAAGTCAAACCAACTCTCAAAGGTGGAGAGCTTGTCAAACACCGTGGGTAAGAGGAAATGAAGGAGCGACCACAACTCAGTCAGGTTGTTCTGTAGTGGCGTACCTGTGATGAGCAGACGATTCGCTGATTGAAACTGTTGCAGTTCGCGAATGAGTCGGCAATCGAGGTTCTTGATGCGATGCCCCTCGTCGATAATGATGAACTGCCAACCGAAGCTAGTCAGGTATTTACGGTCGTTCATGCAAATCTCGTAGCTGGTGACCATGATGGGGAAGTCGGCTGTGCCCGGATTTCGTAGCCTGGTCTTGCGCAGCCTTTCGCGCTCTTTCTTGTCTCCATGGTAGAGCATAACCGGCATGCTTGGTGTCCACTTTTCGAATTCTGCAACCCAATTGCTGGTGGTGCTAAGCGGTGCGGCTATGAGGAAAGGACCGTACGACTTGTTCTCCCAAAGATGAGCCAGCATAGCGATTGTCTGTATAGTCTTGCCCAGACCCATCTCATCCGCCAGAATACCATTGATACCGTTGTTGTAGAGTGACACCATCCACTCAAGTCCTTCCAGCTGGTACGACCGCATCGTACCTCCAGTGACAAGTTTAGGCTGTCGCGCTGACTTTAGATCAGTCATCCCGATGTCGCCAGTCTTGACGCTATCTTTGTCATCTTGTGCTGTTTCCTCGGTATCCTTGGTCTCTGCCTTCTTCTTCAACTCTGCTTTGCTGAAGTAGCTGGATATGTCCGAGCCTTGCTTCTTCGGTTTGCCGCGACCCTTTTTCTCTGCCTTCTTGGGTTGTCCAGGCCCCTTCTTCGCTGTCGTGTCCGCTTCTTCCGTCTTCGCTGTCGCTGCGCTTCCGCGTGTAGCCCGCCGTTGAGACTCGGCCGCCGTCTTCTCGGCGTTCTTTTCGCGCGTAGAAGTTTGACCCCTTGTCTTCTCGTCCTGTGCATTCTCCTCTTCTTCTTGCTTTTGCATTTGCTGGAGCATTACCGATGCATAGAGCTTTGACTTGTTCATGAGAAACTCCAATTGCTGGAACTTCTTGTCTAGAATCTCCCTACCACTCTTAATATCCTCCTGTCTCTCCTTCTCAAATTTCGCACCGCGTTTCGCGTCTTCTTTCTCACGCTGTGCCCTCATACGCTCTTCTTCTTTTTGCAAGGATGCTGGTATGCTCTCGTTTTCCACGTCGACCGGTGGTGGCGAAGTCGCGGGCGTAGAATGCGACTCAGACATAGCGGTGGGAGTGTTCATGTCGACTGGATTTGAAGAATAAGACAAGATATTGATATTACAATGCAGATATTGTCGCTACTAGTGACAGGGGCAGGTGGCGATGACGACTGATAATGCGATCGCGTTCGCGACAAAGGGCGACGCGCTAGGTGAGAAATCAATGACAATATGTCGCGACGCGCGATCACGCCCTGAACTTTGATTACCGTCTGCCAAGCCTCAACACCATCGCATCCCGTCGCTTCTGCGAAATATCCTCTATGTTCGCGCACCATTCCCAACGGATGAGTAGAACCTTTCTCATAGTGCCAATCGATAGAAAACGGCATCCTCGGGGTTGTGGTAATAACTCCCCGTCTCCTCGAATCCATAGCGCTCGTACAATCTCCGTGCAGGCGTCATCGTCCTCAGCGTGTCAAGCAACATTTCCTTGTAGCCTAATTCCCTCGCATGTGCGACTGCGACATCCATCAAAAGCTTTGCTACCCCAAGACCCCGTGATTCTGGTTTGAGGTACAATCGCTTGAGCTCGCATGATGCCGTGGTTGGTGACGTTGAGCTCGCCAGTAAAGCTGCGGATTCGGCCGTTGTAGGTGTAGCGAAGAATGGCCTTATGGCTATGCATCCAATTGCCTGGCTGGCTTGAGTTTGGCTGGAATTGGCTTTTGCCCCGCCATCTGATGATGAGGTCGATGTTGAAGATTCTGGCTCTGACTCTTCAAGAGAGGCGTACGCCAACCACACAGCGCCGCCTCTGTCGGCGGCGTATTTTCCCGGCAACGAAGTCAATTCGCCCTCGAAGTTTTGGAAGTCGAGGCTGATGGGTAGTGATTGCGCATATGCGAGAAAGAGTTGTCCCACAACCTGCTGGTCGTCTGGGAAGACAGCGAGGCGGATGTGCACACTTGGTTTGGCCATCTGTGCTTGTTCGGAAGTTGTGTATAGTGCGTTAATTTTGTGGCCTGGTAGTAAACGGCGTCAAGGGTATTTTGTCTGTGCCTGGCTGCTAGCAACGACTGCTCAAAACCATGTACTGCTTTCTTTACGCCGTATCGCCGAACATTCTAGTCGCAAATGTTATCCTGTAGGGCGTACTACCGTCAGCTTCAAATGCAGCTAAGTGAAATTCGGTGGCGTTAGCTTGATCTTAGTGTTCTTTCGGTACACCTAGAACGACGTGCGTTAATTCCAGGCCCACAACCAGCACATTTATCTTCTTCGACCTAGACGCATTTTGTGTATATATTTGCAAAAATGTAGTACTCTACCATCAAATCACGTGAATAATGGTCTTATGGTCTAGTGGTATGATTCTCGCTTAGGGTAACACCCGAGCATTGCTTGCGAGAGGCCCCGCGTTCGAGTCGCGGTAAGACCCATCATCACTCCCCATGTGTCCTCGGAACTTGGAAACTCCTTTTTTACTGGCACGATGTCCTTGGCCACTGACTCGCAAATTCGGTTCCCAGTGCGAGAATTCTGCAGGGAGCTTTTTTTTTCTACCTGGACACTTCTTAGCTGTCTGCAGCTGCCCATCGCGCAACCATCCCCGTGCTGGAGGGGGAATCTCTACTTCACTTGTTGGAAAAATACTGGTACTGCCACATCCTTTTCCTAAACATGGGGGGTTGACTTTTTCCAGTGATATGTGCAAGGGAGGCATTGGAAATCACTAGTGATAAGCATGAGATTGCTGAATACAGCTGCAAAGGGCGACTTTTGTTACTTCAGTATCAGTCTCATCATCGCAGGCTATGTACACTCTGGCGAGCTCTTCCAACCCTTCTTCTTCCTCGTTATCGTTTCCCTGTCCGTCTCCCCCAGTCAAGCTCTTTCACTGTCTTCGATATCAATCCCAGCAGTGTGTTCCTTCGCCATTCTTCTATACGCTTCGTTCCCCAACCGATCAAACTCACACCCAAAGCCATCTATACCGAAGCCCTCAAGCGAAAACGTAACGCAACTCAATGGTGTCGCATTCGGCCTCTGCAGCCATTCCCTCATAGTCTTCAGCCACATGGCTACAACCTCCTTCTCATCTCCGCCTTCCTCATAATAAAGCTGTTTAGATACAACAAGCCGATTTAGTATAGCCTCATATCCCGCTTTGCAGTTCCAGAATTTCTTGTCGCCATGGGCGGTGTAGTATACTCCTCCTGGACAGTATAGCACATGGTAATATATCTCATCCTGTAGCTCTTGTGGAAAGTCAAAGAGTTTGAAAGCACCTGTCTATGGGGGTGGTTCTGGTTGTGAGAGGGTATTAGGACAGCCGCGGGTTACCTGGTAAGGGGTTGTAGTAGGGCAAGACATAGACGAGGTGCTGTCATTCTTTGATCGACTTGCGAGTACAGCAGCCATTGTCGCTCGCAACGCGATGCGCTGTAGTCATTCTAGCCTTGCTGATAGCTGCATATGTTAGGGTGCAGAAATAATGCAGAACGAGGGTCGGTGCTTTGGTTTCGTGTTGGCGCAGGCATGATGGCGGAGAAGCCGATGTGTCGTGACGCCCGCGGGAGGAGTAGGAATCAAGGCGGCCGTCAGCCGTAGATCCGACAAGCAACCGAAGAAGCACTGACGCTCAAGATTCGCAAAACCTCGCGCAACTTCCCACACCGCCGCCAACACTCTCCCAGTCCAACCCAGTCTGCCCATCCCCTCACACTTCCTATCACAGACATCATGTTCGCTGCTAGGCAAGCATTCTTCCAGGCCCAGCGCCGCTGCTTCTCGGCCTCGGCCCGCCAGGTACGATGATTCCCGGACAAGGCTGCGAGCGCTTTTCATAGTGGGGCCATTGGATGCGTCGATGCGTTGCCATTGGCAATTTTTCCATACACGATGCTAATTGAGGTTGTTGTAGAACTCCAAGGTCACCGTCCTCGGTGCCGCTGGTGGTATCGGCCAGCCATTGTCGCTGCTGCTTAAGCTCAACCCCAGGGTTAGCAAGCTCTCGCTCTACGACATCCGTCTTGCACCCGGTACGCTCCAGCAGACTTGGTAGCTATCCAACACGTACTGATTGATTTTCTGTAGGTGTCGCCGCCGACATTGGTCACATCAACACCAAGAGCGAAGTACGAGACACTGTCCGAAGTCGTGTGCGAAAAATGCGCTAACACGCAACAAGGTCATCGGCCATGATGCCACTCCTTCAGGTCTTGCCGCGGCCCTCAAGGACGCTGAGATCGTCGTCATCCCCGCTGGTGTCCCCCGCAAGCCCGGCATGACCCGTGATGGTATGCTTGGAAAGCGACGGAATTGGTGCCAGGACTGACCGCGCCACAGACCTGTTCAACACCAACGCCTCCATCGTCCGCGACTTGGCCAAGGCCGCCGCAGATCACGCCCCCAATGCCAACATCCTGATCATCTCCAACCCCGTACGTCCAAGGGAATCGCCCAGAATCCACGCATGATGCTAATTCTTCAGGTCAACTCCACCGTTCCCATCACCGCCGAGGTCTTCAAGTCCAAGGGCGTCTACAACGCCAAGCGCCTCTTCGGTGTCACCACTCTTGACGTCGTCCGTGCCTCGCGCTTCATCTCCCAGCTCAAGAACACCGACCCTGCCAGTGAGAACATCACCGTCATCGGTGGCCACTCTGGCGCTACCATCGTTCCCCTCCTGTCGCAGTCCGGCTACAACCTCGAGGGCGAGCAACTCGACAACTACGTCAAGCGCGTCCAGTTTGGTGGTGACGAGGTCGTCCAAGCCAAGGACGGCGCTGGCTCTGCCACTCTCTCCATGGCCATGGCTGGTGCCCGCTTCGCCGAGTCCCTGCTCAAGGCTGCCCAGGGCCAAAAGAACGTCATCGAGCCTACCTTTGTCGACTCTCCTCTATTCAAGGACCAGGGCTGCGACTACTTCGCCACCAACGTCGAACTCGGCCCCAACGGTGTCGAGAAGATTCACCCCGTCGGCAAGATCACCGACTACGAGCAGAAGCTTCTCGACACCTGCGTCGCTGACCTCAGCAAGAACATCAAGAAGGGTGTTGATTGGGTCAAGCAGAACCCATAAATTTTCGCAGCCGAAAAATATGGGTGACGATTGTACACTAGTAATGACATGAGTTTATGGGTTCCGGACTGGACTGGACTGGGTTCTTTCTGGTATCTCGAAACCAGCCATTTTTCAGCGAATGGGCTATCTAGATTTTGATATGTACCTTAGCATACCAAGATTCACTCCTCTTCGTTTTCTCAGTCTTGGTCGCCTTGTATCTTTGTCCATTTGGTTGGGACGTCTCGTTGACAACACTGCTAACCTGACGGTAATCTTGGCGGTTGCACTTCTCCGGCCCGACACAGGAGTCAGTGTGGAGAGGCGAAGCCACGTGCCATGTAAAAGGCTAGGCTGCATGGCCAAGAAGCCCAAGATCTAGACTAGGAAAGGAATATGAGATTAAAAACAGACGGTATGAAAGAGAACGTTTGGAATTGGAAGTTTATATAACGTACCTCACGGGTTAGCGAGACACCCGGGTTGGCAAGACACTTTTGCCAAGCCCCCACCAAACTCTACCTTCCTACATAATGCCTCAACAATAGTACCATATAGAACCTCCTAGTGAACATCAGATACAGATTGCCCTTCAAGCCCTTAAACAAGACGCGACATTCTCCTTGCGACGCGCTGCAGCTATCTATAACGTCTCTCCAGCAACTTTAGGTCATCGACGCGCCGGACGACCTTCACAAGCAGATTGCTGGCCCAAATCGATGAATCTGACTAAGACTGAGGAGTGCGTAGTCATTGAGTATATAGTTGAGCTTATCGCGCGCGGATTTCCACCCAGGCTCGCAGCTGTGGCTGATATGGCCAATTCCTTACGCGCGGAGCGCAATATGGGCCATGTTGGCTCAAACTGGCCCAGTACGTTCGTCAAGCGCCACCCTGAGCTCACAACGAAGTTCAATCGCAAGCACGATTACAAGAGAGCCCTCTGCGAGGATCCTGATATTATACAAGGCTGGTTCAGCCTAGTAACCAACATCAAAGCCAAGTACGGCATCCAGGATGAAGACACGTACAACTTTGACGAGGCGGGCTTCATGATAGGCCAGATATCAACTGGAGTGGTTGTTACAGCTTCAGAGAGACGAGGACGGCCAAAGGCAGTACAACAGGGCAATAGGGAGTGGACAACGGTTATCCAGGGCATCAACGCGACAGGGTGGGCCATTCCACTCTTCATCATCTCTCCGCCTGGTACAAGGAGGAGAGTCTGCCCCAAGACTGGGTTATTGCAGTCTCTAAGAACGGCTGGACACCAAATGAGCTTGAGCTGCAGTGGTTAAAGCACTTTAACAAGCATACAAAGAGGAGGGTTATAGGCGCTCATCGACTGCTTGTTATCGACGACCATGAGAGCCACGACTCGCTCGAGTTCCAGCAATACTGCAAAGAGAACAAGATTGTTACTATATGTATGCCTCCGCACTCATCGCACCTCCTGCAGCCTCCAAGCCGAAGGTCTCATGCGCAACCGGATTACTCACATTACAAAACTTGAGTTCCTACCTTGCTTTATATGCGCCTACAATGCTGCAGTTACTCCTAGTAATATCAAAGGAGGGTTTCGAGGCGCTGGCTTGGTCCCATTTGACCCAGAGCAGGTTATAACAGCCCTTGACGTCCGGTTACGTACTCCATCACTACTGCCTATCAATAACGAGCCCTGGCAGTCGCAAACTCCAAGCAATACCCTTGAATTAGGATCGCAATCAACGCTCGTTAAGGCAAGGATTCAGAAGCATGTGGAGAGCTCACCAACGTCTATAGTGGAGGCCTTTGAGAAGGTCTCAAAGGGGGCGGCGATTATTGCGCACAAGCTAGTATTGGCGCAAAAGGAAATCGCAGAGCTTCGAGCGGCAAATGAGGCTGTCACACGGCGTAGATCGCATAAAAGGAAGCGGGTTCAGGCATAGGGGACCTTGATAGTTGAGGA
>LR132474.1:0-21276 GCA_900634815.1 Paradendryphiella salina | reverse complement strand
CGCCCCCCCCCCCCCCCCAATAGTGCAAGGGCTTAGCCTAGCCTTTTGGATTTCTCCGACTTCTTTATTCGCGTCCTCGCGACACCATCTCGCGCGACACTGACGACACGCTTTGAACGCGTGAACCGTGGAAAGTTTCAAGTTGAGGGGTGGCGGTTCTTTTCTGCGGGCGTCGACGACGGATGGGGAAGGTTGGACGGAGGCCTATTGCCGTCATTGCCAATATCACCACGGCAACTGGGGCACGCCTAAACCGACGGATCGAGTTTGCAATATTGAAGGCTCGGTCAGACTTTCGGACATGCTTTGTACGCGGTTCCCGGACCATGCTCGATGTGCGAAAATAGCTTGTGTCGCTCAAGGTGATTGGGTATGTCTCCGTCCAAGGGTGGTCCTTACGTCCTCGGAACCTGGCACCTCTCCTCAAGCAACGTCAACGATCTGGTTGCGGGTTCATTAGTTTGATGATGTGTTTTCTCATCACCGCTATCCCCCACATGAACCGGCCGCGGTCTTTGAATTAACTCATGATGGTCTGGATGCTTCGTCACGGCTCTAGACATGGACTCTATCACCCAGGGCACCGGTAGCTTTTGCTTCATTCGATATTTCTCCCCGACATCCCGGCCGATTCGTGAGCAAGTAAGCTTTCATTCGCCAATATGTCGAGAGTTGGACGCAGAAACCTGTATACACAGGCTATTACGGATCTGATATCCAGGATCGTCGGTTGTTCTACCTTGGTCTTGACGTTGTACCAGTGATTGTATCACATGTCATTCGTGATTTGAGAGAGGTCTACTACGTACACGATAAGAACAGCATATATGTCAAGGTTTGGTAGCGACAATTGGACGAGGGTTCATTCCTATGTTGCTACTGCGGTCTGGAGGTAAAATTTCCTAATCGTTTTCGTCAATCAGTACATCTTCGCTTCATACTTAGGCTTCCTTGTCTTCTAGAACTAGTAGCCTGTACCCCTACCACTCATTACAACCCCCTACGACGGTTGGGTCAATTCCAGCGAAGGTGTCTCTTCGTACGTCCTTTGCTGTCGTTGTCTTGCACGACACGCGCTACGTTCAACCAATCCGAAGCTTGATGCAGGAATTCTGGAGGGACTATTACGGACTGAAGAATTTCGCCAATTTGCAGCCATCAAAGCACGGCCATACTAAATACACGTCCGTGGAATTGCCGATACACACTAGCAACTGCTGTTTCTGTATACTGGCTTGGAGTTCTGCATGGCATGATTGCGTTGTGGCACGTCCGATATCCATTTGGGCATGGGCATGCGACTGTACTGTGTGATATAAGCAGTAAATGTAACTGTAAAGCGGTGTCTGCCTCAATGGAAAAGTTAAAAACACGGTATCCAAGATGCTGGGAAGACAACGTAACAGTTATACTTTTTTTCCGTTTTTCTTTCTAGTCTATGCGGTATCTGGTGGGAAGGGTACTGGAAGAAAAGAATAAACTATTGGCTATTGTAATGGCAAAGGCCCAACTCCCAACCCTGCTGCTGACGCCGTATATAGCAAGCAATGGTACAATATAAGATACACCCGTATTACCCTCCCTCAGTTTTCACCGAATACGAATCGCTCCTTCCATCGCCTTCTATGAGGAGATGTCACTGCCGTTCCTCAGGTGCATCTTGTTCACATCGCCATTTTGCTGTGGCATCTGCGCCAACCAGCTAGGCGGTGCCATACCAGTCTGATCATGAATGGTACTCAGCAGAGGCGGCAAACTCTGGAAGAGGTTGCGAATCGGAGCGGAAGGGTCAGCCATGCCTTCACCTCCTTGGTTTCCAGTATTCCAAACATTGATCTTGGGCTGGAGACCCTTGATAGCGTTGCCGTTTGCCTGAGCAAGTTTCTCGTAAGTGCCATTGGTGAGCATAAGGTATTGCATGAGACCCTGAGGGCCGCCAAGTACATTAGCCATGTCGCCGTAGGCCTTTGCCATTGCGGAGAGACCTTCGGCTTCGCGTTGTTGGGTGATGAGGTGGGCCTGGGCCTGACGCTCCTGGGTGAAGTACTCGGCTTCGGCTGCGCGCTTGGAAACGATAAAGTTGGCTTCTGCCTCGCGCTCCTTGGCTTGAAAGTCCGCTTCGGCGTCGCGTAGGCGGCGGAAAGCCGCGGCTTCGGCTTCGGCTTGCTCGCTGTACCTGTTACCTTCTGCAGCCTTCTCCTGCGCGTAAAGCTCTGCATCGGCCTTTTGCTGCGAAGACTCCTTTTCGATCTTCGCTTGCACAACCTTGGTGGCTCGGAGACGCTCAAGCTCCATGAGCGCTCTCTTCTTCTCGACTTCCATCTGCAACTCGGCATCGCGGCGTTCAGCTTCGCGCTTAGCGTTGATTCTTGCTACGTTGAGGTCACGACCAATCTCAATCTCCTTGTCAGTGAACTTGGCGTCTGCTGTCGCCTTTTCGGCTTTGCGTTCGGTTTCGAGGACAGCGGTTTGGGCGTGGATCTTGGCGACTTCTTGCTTGGTCTTTCCTTGCTTCTCGGCTTCTCCAACCTCACCCTGCATACGAGCATGAGCGACGTCGACCTTGGCTTGGTTGAGAGCACCCTCATGGGCCTTGCGAGAAAGGAAAGCAAAGTACTCCGAACCGGGTGTGTCTTGGAGCTCCTTGACGTTTGCGTTGTAGATGCAGAGACCAAATTGATCAAGCTCAGACTGTACTTGCTGGATGACTTTGTCCTTGAATATCTTGCGCTCACGGAAGAGCTCTTCCATAGTCATGGTAGAGACGATCGAGCGTGTCTCGCCCTCAATAATACCTTTGACGATCTCTTGGACATGGCTGCGTCCCTCAGCCACACTAACGACACCCTTGTTTGCAGTCTGTGTCGGCCTACCGTCACTCTCTCCAGTGAGTAAAACGGCGTACTTCTCTAGAGCTTCTTGGCTGTCTGCAGGACCAATGGTGAAGACCGCTGGGAGAGCGAACTTGAGCTTCTCGATAGTCATAGCCTGAAGGGCCATGGAGAAGTCGAAAGGCGTAATAGAGATTTTAGAAACCTTTTGTAGAGGGTATACAAAAGCCTTCTTCTTGATAAGAACCTTTCGGACTCCTATACCCGTGATTACGAGGTAGGAATTCGGCTCCGCGACATGGTACCACATGTTGATTGGTTGATATTTTTAGGTTGGTACGATGTTGATGAATGTGTTTGTGGGAGTTGGTCTACGCTGTCGATTCGAAGCGGAGTCCTAGAGTTGGTGTATTACTTAGGTAGGGAGGTAGTGTAGGCTTTAAAAGGTATATCAGCTTTTGTGAAACCTTTGAAGAAAAAAAACTTACTTTGGGTGCCTATGGCAATGCTAAGAAAGACTGCGTAACTTGCTCACAAAGAACCAAAAATGATGTACCGTACCAAACTTGAAGCGGTGATGATAATTATGTTCAGGTGGGTGAGGCAAAATGAGCGCCATGTCTATACCTTTATACATCGTCGAATTAACATGAGCACTGCGCAGTGAGCAATATCACTGCAAGAACGGTATGCGCATGTAGGTAGCCCAGTGAGGTTATTCGTCTAGAGCGCGGATGATATGGCACGTGCGTCATACTAGTTCAAAGAGAGCGTAGCTTGGGGCGATAGAAGCCTTGAGGTCTGCCTTACGCCATCATAGCCACAGCATGCGGTCTTAAGTAATGCAGGGGCTTTATTCTGGGAAGATTACCCCATAACCGGTGACCCAAAGCGTTCAGGATCGAATGGCGCAGCCTATTCCCGGGTGTTCCAAGATCTTTCCCAGCCGTGGAACAACAGGGGCTGAAAACTACGCCCTCCGGACAGCATTTACCAACGGGCAGCCTGAAAACCACATAAGACAGTCTCCGCTTTACTCATACTGCGCACGATAGCTCTTCTGCATCTGATCATTCTCAAGACAATTGCTTTTACGACGCCAAGTTATTCGGCATGGGATGCCTGGAAGATCCTACAACAGGACCACTCAATTCGCTTAGCCATGTACGTTCAGGCATCCAACACCAGCGTTGTGCCATCACGGGACCTCGACTGCGATGTTGCTTGGCACTAGCCTAAATACTGTGGCAGTGCAAGACTGAGATAGGATAGAACCCCGAAGCATCGCAGTCACATTAGATAGTAAGCCTTGCCGTGATCCGTGGATTACAGTTTGATGATTCTTCCGGCTTTCGCCACTGGATACGGAAAGCCATGGGTTGGTACTGAGCGCAAGTAATTCGACGGAAGGGGAACCCGGACTTGTGTGCACAATAAACTGGTGACTCGCTCACGCAAACAAACGACGGTCACCAAACATACCAACGTTTGCGAAGTTGACTCTCCTTGTCAACTCTTCTAACACAAAACACCACGTCCCGAAAAGCCCTCACTTCATGACAAGACAAGAAAAGAAAACATGTCAGCAAACGAGAAGACCGATGCATCTCCTCCCGCATACTCAGCCTACAGCTCTGCATCCCCAACCTCATCAGCCTCATCACGCAACCAAACCATTCTCAACCAACTTAGCAGCACGCGCACCCGCCACATCCAATCCGTAATCGAGCGACACATAATCCCCATCATTGAACAGCGAATCGCCTACGGTATCGCACAAACCACAATTGCGATGCTCCCCTCCGACATCCCCCTCCCCGCCGTCGAAGAGTCAAAATCAGAATTCAGCTTCGCCACAGACGCCGATTCCAAACCAGTCGAGGTCATCGGCTTCTCCTCAGAAGACGAACCGAAAGTTGTGCGGCTGGAGGACCAGATGAATCGTACCGAGTTCTGGAGACCACAGGCTGTGATTGATGAGTTGGAGGCTATGTTGAGTTTGAATTTGAATGAGAGTCCGGTCTTGACAGGGCAGACGAGGCGTGGGGGAGCGAGTGCGGGGGAGAGTGCGCCGCGGCAATCGAGAAGGCACTTTTTGAGTAGGGTGATGCCTTCGCTGGGGCCGGAGCAGCAGTCTCCGAGCGGTAATCCAGAGGTCGGCGTCAGGCAGCTGGATGGTAGGGGAATGGTTATGGTGAAGGCGAGGCTGGAGGAGATGTGCTTGAGAACGGTTAGCGAGTTTGGCTTGTATGATACCATGTCGAAACAGTGTGTAATTGTTCGCGTGGATGCGCGATGCTGACACAATTATCGAATCATGCGAATGAATTCTATATAGACTTGCAAAAGTGTAAATCCGAAAGGGTGACATAGATGCAGTCTTGCTAGCAGAAGAGAGACACCAAACCAGACAATGCAAAAATACATTAAGAACGAATGGTTGCACTTGCAACAAGTGCCGACCGCTGGTGTTGAGGACGTTGGCGGGGCAAAAAAGAAACTCCCCCGGAAAGGCTCGAACTTTCAACCTCCTGATAAGCTACTACTAGTAACAGTCAGACGCGCTAGCCAATTGCGCCACGGAGGAGGTTTGTGAGTGAAAACGCTGAATGCGCTTCGGTTTTGAGTTACGATGGAGTACCTGTAGAAAATATACAATATATACTTAACAAAATAGCTTGACGCTATAGCTCGCCTAGAGAAAATCAAACATCCCTCTGCACAACTGGCGAAAAAGCCCCACTACATGTAACATATTAGTGTCTTTCCGGAAATCTCACCAGCGCTTCTATAGAGATACCTAACCACTAGCGCTATTGTCATCCCCACGATGTAATATTTTTCTATGTTTGCTCTGCGTCGCTCTTGAGCACTACAATGCCATATGGATCCCTGTCGACCTCGCTGACGGCAATCTCAAAATCTTCGTCCGCCAACGCCTCTTCGAATTCCTGGTTGCCCTTGTGCTCTTCCCTGAACTTGGTCCATTCCTCCTGAACCGCCTCTTCTAATTTCATGCTCATGACCTCGGCCAAAAATCCGCGCTCAGAGTTGCTGTGGAATAGGCTGATCACCACTCGTCCTTGTTCGATCGCAGCAAGCGTCGCATGGTGATCCATCTCGCCCGTAAACAGCAGATCAACATCCAGACCGCTGAGCAAACCTGATCCTGAACCTGCGCAGATACCTATGCTTCGTATCTCGATGTCTGAGATTGTTTTCTCTTGGGGTATAGCGATTGGAAAGCCTTTGGGATTGTTAAGTCCCTTGCCGATGCGGTCGAGTAGCGTAGGAAGCGGCTGCGGGCGGTCGAACCTTACGATGCGGCCCATACCTGCATTAGGATGCGATGCGAGTTCTGGCGATTGGGGCTTGATGACTTCCCGCTTGTGTGGAGCAGTGAGCAGAACCGCAGAAGCGGGCGGCTTGCCAAAGTGGAGAGTGCGCTGGCTCGGCTGATGGTGCAGTGTAAATGTTGGACGCTTCTTCTCAATGAAAGGGTCATCGTCGGTCTCGTCCTTGATGGGATCTGAAGGTTTCGTTGGAACGTTCGCGTCTGAAGACTCATTCACGGTATTTGTGCCTGTAGCAATATCTGCTAACCAATCTCCAAGCCCGCCTGGTGCTGCATCCAATGCAGTGTGTGGACAATATATGCTGATGCCATGACTAGCCAGCCGTAGTAACGATTGTTGTTGCGTATCGGCAAGAGTCAAGGACTTCAAGCCTCTAAATATGATAGGATGATATGCGATAATGATGGAGGAGTGGAGCGCAATAGCTTCGTCGGCGACAGCTTTGGTAAGATCGATGGTGAGGAGGACGGTGTTTGACTGGCGCCGAGAGGGTATGAATGGTGCCTCGAGCAACAATCCGGTATTATCCCAAGAGTTGTCTGCAAGCTCTCGTGGATACCTTTGTATCCATCAGTACTTGAGTCTCATGACGCTGTGTGCCTTGCCTCCACCGCTTGCACCATAATTATGTGCAATATTCAGTACATGAAGAGTAGACTCACAGCTTCTGCATGGCCCCCACAACAGCCTTTGAAAACGGCGCACAAGTAGTAGTCGCACTCATAGCGAATCGTCGTGTCGTAGATGTAAACATGCAGCTCTGCGATGAGCAATTGCAAAGCAAAGCAAAGCTACGCGCTCTGCAATCCCACTTCAACGCGCCAGTCGCCCCTGCACCTACAACCGACGTGCGTCATCGGCCCTGGGATGAGGAGGGGCCGACCTTTCCTCATTTGACCGCTCCATCTTATCAGATCCGAAGATAAGAACACCGAATATCATATCAGTGCCCGATGGATCCACGACACGAACTTCACCAAACACTCGACACACTTGCAATCGAACCGGACCCCAACAAAACAATGAGTGCAAGGACAGACACGGAGGCGACCAACGTGCAAGTCACGTCCGGCGTTACTATGGAGGGACTCAAGAAGAAGTTGGAAGAAGGACTGGGTGCGACCTACGTTGAGATTGAAGATCTGAGTGGTAAGTTGTAGTTTAATATTTCAGTCAGAAACGTGGGATTTACTATGCTGCGGGTCTATTATAATGCTGGGAAAATTCCAAAAGGGCATTTGAGTCACACAATCGCGCTAATATTGAAGATAGGCGGATGCGGACAAATGTACGAGGCTATCATCGTATCACCACAGTTTGCCAAGAAGACAACTCTAGCACGGCATAGACTGGTCAACAGCACATTGAAACAGGAAATTGCAGCGATTCATGCATGGACACCAAAATGTCATACGCCTGAGGAATGGGAGAAGAAGAAGCCGCAGTAAAGCAGAACACAAGTTGACGTTGGCCGATCAGTCAAGATTTGAACGAGCCAAAGTTGTATCTTCACGATTTATAACTCTGATGGAGGTCATGTCTGGATGAGTTGGACTAAAGGCTTTTCGTCCAGCGAGCTTGTATGTATTGTCCATATCGGACTCTCTAGCTGAGTAGCACCCGAATTTCACCACTAGTACGGGGAAACAAATCTCTCAAACCAGGCTCCTGTTCCTCACCTTCTTTGTCTTCATCGTACGTCAGGTCGTCCGCAGCTATCATCTTGCCCTCCACGAACTCAAAGTCTTCACAGAACTTGCCAGCAGCTTCTTCAGTGATGTCTTGTATCATCTTCCTATTGCGTAGTCGCTTGATGTTCTCCGATGCATCGATGAGCGCAGACGGTAGGAAATCGTCTAGTTGTTGACTGGCGGAGACTAGTGCGTCTGGCTTGAACGCGTCTAGCTCGGGCACTTTCTTGAGACTTTCGCGTGAGTCGCTGATGGTCGCAAGAGCATCGAGAAGAGCAACAAGACCAGACTCGTTGACAAGATACTGGTGTTGGTAGTCTATGAGCTTGGCAACTGTCTCCTCAATTGTATCGTCTATGTCGCTGACTCGTTCGTTCGCGAATGTATACTGTGAAAGCACTTCGTTTACGGCGAACAAGCAATTGATAGCGAAGATGGCATTATCCGGATCTTTCATACCTTTTTGTAGCTTCTCGCAACCACTCAAAACAGGATCTAGAGCTTCTGCAAGTACAGCTTGGAATCCATGGCCATCGTCGTCTGTTGCTGCGACTGACGTATCGTAGCTTTTTGCAAGCACTTTGAGTATTTGTAGTGCGCCTTCTAGGAAATCAGGGGGTGACAGGTCGGCTGGTGCCACAGCGAGATCGCTTTGAACATTGGCGATGTAGTCTCTCATGTTGGCGCGGAACTGTCGCATCGCAGAAGCTTCTAATGTGTTGAATACATCCAAGACGTCTGAATCTGCACCAAGCAATTTGGCAAAAGTTCCTTTGTAGAAGCCAATCAAGTTTGCAATCTTATACGCAAGAGTTGCGTCGTCATGGCTTTGAACTACTTGCTCGGTTCGCTGCCTCAACAGACGAGCCACGCCTGTCAGGTCGCGACTGACTAGTTGATTGAGCGCCTTTCGCCCATCGAATACTTCTGCGTCATCATCGCCTCTTAGCCACGGCTCACTCTCGAGGCCAGCCTGAATAGAGCGCTTAATCTCTTCTCCGTCCGAGATGAAAAGATTCTCGAGCGCTTCCCTTTCTGATACTGTCGTAGAGTGAGCCCAAGCCAGCATGTCTCCAACATAACGAAGCGGATCGTGAGCGTGAAATTCGATAGGCTTAGTGGCTATGTGGTTCTCTGATGTCGACTCCGTCAATGCGGCATGGAACGAGTCCGACAGAATAGACTCACGCGCCTCGGCAAATGAGTCAAGGCAGCTTTGGAACAGAGTAGGCCGCTCAGCCAGCACACGCAAGGATCGCCGCACAGATGCACTGATCTGTGGATTCTCCAGGTCCAGCGTCTTGAACTCGCGTTGAATCCATCGGTATAGTTTTTGGAAAGCAGAGTTCAGCTGCTTTGAGCTTCTCTCCAGTACCTCCAGGCCCAGTCGCTGGTCTTCAGTCCCGAGTAGTACTTGACAGTCGCGATGGATCTTCTTAACACGGGTAAAGACCTGGAAGAAGTCCTCGTTAACAGGCTCCATGGTAGAAGATAATACAGTAGCATCTTCTTCAGTGATGAGGAAATGAGCGTTGAAGGCGTTGAGGATTTGCTGCTTAGATTCGACCTGCTTTCTCTGGGTTATGAGACTTGTAGCTTCTTCCAAGACAGGACCAATCTCTTTATTCGCGGCTGCAATGTGAAGGCGCATATCAGCGCAGTAATTGTTCAGGCTACTGATGGCGGTGCCAATGCGCTTCAGTTGCTGGAGATTCTTAGCTGACTATTCTTCGAGTTCGTGTTCCAACGCACCTCGGCAACTTGGCCAAAATCCTTTATAATCTCGCCATTGCACTGTATGACTTCTTTTTGCACGTCTAGACGAAGCTGACGTCGCGTCTCTGCGGAGTTTTGCACCCCACGGGCATCCAAGGTCTCCAGGGCATCTCGAATCTCGAGGTCTGCGTAGGAAGCAGAGAGCACATTTGTGATTCGGCTGGAGAGGGTGTTCGTGCCTCGTGCCACTGGCGTTGCCAATGGAGACGAAGGAGAGAGGCCCTTTTGAGAAGCTGGAGCTGTTCGGTCCTGGAAGTAGCTGGTCGACATGACTGGGTGGGTGCTGTGACGCGGGCCGCGGAAAGGTGTCATATCGGGTAGGCAGGGGGCAGGTGCCGCCGGGCTTATCGATAGCTGTCGCGTCACCTGCATGAAGCCCCATGTTCGTGAGGCGCTCCATGGTAGCCGCACTCGTCACCGCCCACCTCGACCCTGCTGATATGACCACCGACTAGGCCTGTGCCGGTGCTCATGGAGGCTCGTTTGGACTTTTGGGGAGCACGCCTTTGGTCCTCTGACCCTACTCTCCCTCAACCCTCCAACCCAAGTCGACCCAGCGCAGCACGGCCACGCGCCCCGCCGTTGCCTGAGCGCTTCACTGTACATCAACCATGATGGCGTCCAACCTGCTATCCAGGCTCCTTCCCTCTGCCTCGGACGACCCCTACGAGCGCGAAGCACTGAACGCTCAACACCGTCGCGACTCACTCTCAACCGAGGAGCGCCACGAAATGGACATAGACGAGGAGAACTTTGGCGCTCGCTTCGAGGAGCAAGACCTGGCACACCTGCTCGAGGAGGCATCTTCAAGCCAGATGACGACGGAGAGCCGCGCCGTATCCCCAGATGCCAAACGCAGCGCACCGCCGGGCATTAACGCGGCGAGTCGTACCCCCGCATGGAGACAGCCTACTCCAGCGCGTACCACACCTTTGGATGACGACGACGACGTACCCCAGTCCCTGCTCCTCGAAGGCGGACACGACCGGGGGCTAAGTTCCAACAAGCGCAACCACGGTCTCCCTATGCCGGTACCGGGCCCGACCACACGACAGACACGAGCACAGTGGGATGCTACTCGCACTCAGCAGCGCCTACACGATGAAGATGGAGCCGGTGCGCCTTCAAGGCCGTGGGGAAACTCCAGTAGGCCTGGGCACTTCGCAGCAGACCCCAAGGAAAAGGCCCTGTGGCTCTGGGTGAACCAGACGGATCTGGACAACTACATGACCAAGGTGTATGAATACTATGTTGGCTGCGGCATCTACTCGATCCTTCTGAGACGGGTCCTGACGCTCATGCAAACAGCCTTCGTCGTGGGCTTCATAACTTTCCTGGGATGGTGCATCGACTACTCCAAGTTGTCTGATAGCAACAAGATGAGCCAGGTTTTGGTGCCCAAGTGTGCTGCGAGGTTAGTCACTCCACCCAACGCCGCCAACGCGAAACTGACGCCATACAGGATTCACGGCTTTTGGATATTGGCCCTTTGGGTCTTCGTCATTTACTGGCTCTACTCCTTCTACAACATGGTTGCAGACATACCTCGGCTTCGAGCCATGCACGACTTCTACCACCATCTACTCGACATCCCCGATCGTGATATTCAAACGATACAATGGCAGCAGGTCGTGACACGGATAATGGCCTTACGAGACCTGAACTTGGCAACTGCTTCGAATCTGTCTCCAGAGACGCGCAAGTTGCTCGCCTCGAAAAGCAGGCAGCGGCTAGATGCTATTGACATCGCAGGTCGTCTAATGCGACGTGACAATTACCTCATTGCCTTGTTCAACAAGGAGATACTCGACGTCACGGTCCCTCTACCTTTTCTGGGGAACCGCTACATCTTTTCCGAAACTACCAGGTGGCATGTCAACCTCGCTATCATGGACTTTGTTTTCAGCGGTCCAAACGGCCAGTTCAACCCAGACTTCCTCAAAGAACGCAACCGAAGAGAGCTTGTGAAGCGACTGAAGACCCGATTCTTCTGGACTGGCATCATCAGTATCCTCTGCGCGCCATTTGCCGTGGTTTTCGTACTGGCCTCGTACATGTTCAAGTACTTCACCGAATACCACAAGGATCCAGGTCAGCTCAGCAATCGCGACTTCACAACCTTTGCCCAGTGGAAATTCCGCGAGTTCAACGAGCTTCCTCACTACTTTGCCCGCCGTCGTAATATGGCCTATCCATACGCAAACCTTTACCTCGCCCAATTCCCCAAAGATAAGACTGAGCAGGTTTCCTCATTTGTCGCATTCGTCGCAGGAGCCTTTGCGTTTGTCCTCGTAATATTCACGCTTCTGGATTCTGAGCTGTTCCTCAACTTCGAAATCACTCCTGGCAAGACAGCTATCTTCTGGATTGGTATTCTTAGTACGATCTATCGCGTCGCACGGGGAAGTAGCCCCCAAGAAGATCAGGTCACAGACCCGTCCTACTATCTCAACCACGTCATCTACCACACCCGCTATGAGCCGGAGTCGTGGCGAGATAGGCTCCACACGGACGAGGTTCGCGCCGAATTTACTCAGCTATATCAACCCAAGATTCTCCTATTTGCCGAAGAAATCTTGAGCATGGTCATCACACCTTTCCTGCTCATCTTCAGACTGCCACAGTGTAGCGAGCGCATTGTCGACTTCTTCCGCGAATTTTCGATCGTTGTCGATGGTCTGGGCGTAACATGCTCCTACTCCATGTTCCCCTCCACAAAGACCACGCGCAACGCCAACAACATCCCCGCAAACGGCACCGATGCCCGCAGAGAAGATCCAGACCTCCGTGAAGACTACTTCATGGCAAAAGACAACAAGATGATGGCTTCCTATTACGGCTTCTTAGATACGTACCAGAACTCTGGTCGCGGCTACAATGGACGCCTACAAGGGCGAAGTAACTTCCATCCTCCCCCGCAATTCCCAAACACCTTTGGCACCATGTCGCAGACTGCTCAACCGCTGGACATGGGTGCTCAGGCGAGAGGCACGAGTAGAGGGCCGCAACAGCCTGGCCGCCAACAGAGTCTTCAGCAGAGGACACCGAGACATCGACCGACAGGAAGAGACGAGCCCATGAGCTCTATCCTCCTTGATCCACACCATCAGCCTTCTTCGGCGTCGATTCTGCGCGGATCGCCTCGTCAAGCAGCTGCAAACCGGTACCGTACACCCCTCCAAGCAGTCGCAGATGCTCCAGGCACTTCCAACACTCGCATCGAAGAGGAAAGTACGCTCGGCGACTCGTGGCGGACGAGCCGTCTAGCTCAAGACGACGACGACGAAGAAGACGCAGCACCGGGTAACAACCGTGGTGGAGTTTTGCAGCTTTTGCAACAGTTTTCTAGAGCGCAAGCCGAAGGTAGGGGCGCAGGCATTGGCGTTTGAATTATGTGAGCTTGTGTAGTACTCGCATGGGCTACCTATGGCTGGTCGGCGTTTATTGACTTGCTTCGTTCCAACGGAACCTTATACCACCACTCGCATAAGAATATTATTAGCAGAGACCCGTAGTATATCATTCAAGCCCACTGATGTAGCATGGATCCATCATGAAAGCGCGAAATACCATGTAGAGGCAATGATCAATACCAGCATAGCCTTGCCTTCGCTACTCGTCATCGCTCAGTCGCTCCATCGCACATCATGACTCGCATACAGGGCACTGAGTTGTTGTATCATTTGTCATTGTCGGGCTGTTCCTGGTCGTTCTCTACAGTTACATGCCGCAGAGGTTCATCCTCCAGCCTTCATCCATAACTGATGAAGAAAACAAATCACGCCATAACCGAATTCCCATTGGACCCATGATCGTCATGCACAGCAACTCATCTCTCAGCACCGAATCTAAGCAGAGGCCTCGAAAGCGGTAGGGAAACGGCGGATGTTGTTGGCGAGGTTACCCTTGTTGCGAAGGAACTGGACGTAGGCACCGTCGATCTTGACCTTACCCTCCTGGCGCTGCTGAACGTACTCGTCGCGCTTGAGAGGAGTGAAACCCCAGTTCTTGGAGACGATGATCTTTTGGCGACCAGGGAACTACGAACAGTTAGCTTTGAAACAAAAAAACATGCAGAATAAGCGTAGACGTACCTTGTACTGGCAACGCCTCAGAGCCTCGAGAGCGACAGCGCGGTTAGAGTCCCTAGTACGGACGGACATAAGGATCTGACCGATGTTGACACGAGCGACAAGACCGTTGGGCTTGCCGAAAGCACCACGCATACCCGTTTGCAATCTATCGGCACCAGCGCAAGACAACATCTTGTTGATACGGACGACATGGTAGGGGTGGACACGGACACGGAGATGGAAAGATTCCTTTCCTCCGCTCTTGACGAGGTATTTGTTGGCGCAAATACGGGCGGCTTCGAGAGCCTCGGAGGACAGCTGCTCGTACTCGTTGGAGACCAAGTGGATGCAGAGCGGGAAGTCGTCTACGTTGGCCTTCTTGCGACCGAGGTCGAAGATGCGGATCTTGGCATCGGGTACACCGCGGTTGAACCTGCTCTTGGGGTACTATGACCCAGTTAGCCTGTTATCTTCCTGTCGCGATAATTTCCAGCCTGACGTACGGGCTTGTTCTTGCAGTAGCGGTAGCAACGGGCGGGACGGCGGGCCATTATGACGGTTATTCCTGCTTAAATGAGCGCGAGTTCGGACAAAAACGAGGTGGCTGCGAGCGCGCAAACTGGAGAAGGTCAGTAAGATGTCGTCTATCAGCAGAGAGCAATTCGACAGCCGTACCTTACCCTTTATTTGAGTGAGTGGGGGGTGTCGGAGGGCGAGGGCGAAGTCAGAGAAAGTCGTCAGTAGATGCTTGCTAATCAGAATATTGAGCACCGTGCGATCTAATCCCAATTAGGTAACGCGCATTCCTGAGGTCATTTCTAAGCGGGCAAGCGCCACCCCCAAGTGCAATTCTGGGGATGCGCGGCAACGTGAAGATACGGACATTCGTCATTCTAGTGAGACAGTAGCCCATGTGTCTTCGGCGCTTTCAAGGCTTGGCGTCTTTTGTCATCCAAAGCCTGACTATAGAGTTGCGTCTCATATTCAACAACGCCTACACAGCGCACCAAGGCTGGCGTGCATCGGCACCATCTACAACTTGGTAAAATAAATGCACAATGTCGCCAAATACCCTTGCCCAGCTATCGCACAACTAAGCTGCTGTGCCAGGTCGTCACAATGAGTCACATCACAGGATACGAACAAACAGGCATTGATGGCTCATGAACCTTGTCATTCATTGAATGTCATCATAGGCATAGCCTACGCCGCACCCTAGGTATCAAGTCTAACCGGTTTCCTTCCATGCACTATACTACTCTAGTTCTCGGTGTTCTGGCTGAGGATGTCGGAGTCACCTATAGGGCGTTAGTGAACCATGTAAGTGTGAAAGAGTCATGTGAAAACGTACCGGCATCGATGATGGACATGACAGAGCAACGGAAGAGCTTTCCGCAAGCAGTTCCAAGCTCAATCTTGAAGCAAGTCAGCTAATAGCTCTCCATGGCCATGTTCGGACCAATTCTCAGAGCCAGCCCTCGGAGGTGACCCAGTACAAAGGGGTCCATTGCTGCCCACTGCCGACGTATTTACTCGTCGCATATCCCAAGGCTCATAAATAGGAACCCCTGTTATACAGGTCTCTCGTCGTTAGGCAATGAGAGTGGACAGGGTGTATACGTACGTTGTTACCGGAGAAGTGGTGGACAGAGGTCTTGGAAAGCATGGCGTAGTCTGATGCAAGGTCAGCGATACTTTCAAGAAGCACAGAAACAACTTTACTTACACTCGAGCTCAGACTTCCTCAGGGGAGGGGTGTTGCCGGCAATGATGACGAGCTTGGCCTTGCCAGTGCGGAGGCTCTTGAGGGTGGACTTGTAGCCGAGAGTGACCTTACCAGACTTCATCACAAGCGCCAGGCGCGAGTTGATGGTGTCGGCATTTCTCTTGTTCTTCTTGGGGGCCATCGTTGCACGTAGGAAGTTATCTGGGAAATTCCTAAGGGTGTTGTAGTGCTCCGGTCGTGAGTTGTGGATGTTCGAGAAGTAGCGCGCTTGCAAAATTCTGTGGGTGATCCGACGCCAAGATTTGCACTAAGCTGATGTGATGACTCAGCCGTGCCTCTCATCTCAGCATCTGCTGTAGGTGGAGCATTGTAGTCTATCGCAGTGCAAAGATTTATCGAACTGTTCACATACGGATGGTCGAAGGCTACTATACGTAGTTCCCTGGATGAGATAATACCAGGCAAACAGCGAACAACTAAGACTACTACTATCCATACAACGCTGCTGAACATGGTATCATTGCACTCTAGCCGTCGGTATCCAAAAACGGCCATGAACTCCCTCCCTTGCAATACTAACCGTATCCTATCACGGTATCCCTACAATCGCAGACTTTGTCTATGCTGCTGCTCTTTGTTGTCTCCTCCCACGGGCTGGAGCCGAAACAGCACCAGGTCGATTGAGGGTGTATTTCGCAAAGGCTCTTGCCAAAGCCTTCTTTGCACTGACCTTTTGTGAACCAACAAAGGAATCAACTGCGACAGCGATAGCCCGATCGATATCTACTGAAGCACAGTAGTCGGACAGGCGCATCTTGCAGAAGGATTCTGCAATACGCAAGATAGCCTCGAGATGACGGACCTAACTATGTGAGCATGGGGGCGGCCTGGCGTGCGAAAGGCTTAACCTACTGTAATTGGGTAGGCTCCAGTCGCCATAGACTCTCGACGCATGTCTGCAAAAAGACGTGCAATCTTGTCTTGCTCAATCTGGTAGAGCTTGGGCCTACACTTCTCCCTAGCATAGAGAATGTACTTCCTCAAAAGCTCTTGTGGAATCTCGCTCTCTTTCACCGGAGCGTCTCCGTCGACCTCCATCTGGTCATCACCATTTTGCGATGCCTTCGTCTTGTCGGAATAACCGTATGCTGAGTTGACAAGAGGATGTGCCCGGCCATGTGAGTTCACGACGAACTTGGCAAGACGCTCATCCTCAGCTGGATCGATCGTATCACGCACAACGCATAAAATGTCAAATCGAGACAAGATAGGCTCGGTGAGCTCGACATTTTGCGAGAAGGGGATCGTAGAATTGTAGCGACCACCAATCGGGTTGGCAGCAGCTACAATCGAACAACGCGCTTGGAGTGTTGTCACGATACCAGCTTTCGAGATGGAAATAGTCTGTTGCTCCATGGCTTCGTGGATGGACGTACGATCCTGGTCATTCATCTTATCAAACTCGTCAATAAGACAAGTCCCCTTATCTGCAAGCACTAATGCACCTCCCTCCAGAGTCCATTCGCTCGTCATAGGATCACGACGAACTGAAGCTGTAAGACCGACGGCAGAGGCACCCTGACCAGTGGCGAAGACCGCACGATGAGCGGTCTTCTCGACATACTTCAAGATCTGAGACTTGGCGGTACCTGGGTCTCCAAGAAGGAGCACGTTAATATCACCACGGATGGAATGGCGACCAGGCGCCTCTTTGCTGACACCGCCGAACAGTGAGAGCGCCACAGCAGTTTTGATATCGGTGTGCCCGTAAATGCTTGGCGCAATAGAGCTAATGATCTTGTCTACAATGCGCGGATCTTTAGATAGACGGCGAATCTCCTTCTCATCGTCTTCAGTCAAGCGGAAGCCAGCCAGCTGGTCATGAGACTTGACGATGTAGTTGGCCTCAAGAATGGTCGCAAAGACAGGAAAACCGTTTTTGTTGTTCAGAGCGGCATCATAGTTGTTGCGGTAGATACCCGTGACTTCGATTTCCTCACCAGGTTTTGCGGAATCAATCAGATCCCACAGGAGGATTACTTCACGGTGACGCGGCAGTCGACCAGCTGGGACGGTACCTGGAGACTCTTGTAGCGTGAGTTTTTGATAATTACGGTAGACCGTCCGTTCGGAATTGACTGTAAAGGGACCGCGAGACTGGCAGTTCTGACAAAAGGAGATCTTGACCTCGACATTGGAATCCTGATGGAAGGGACCCAGAGTAACACCACACTTGGTACAGTCGAACTTGACGTACTTCAGTTGAGGGAATACGCCACTTCGTCGCGTGACTACTCCACTGACACGGACAAGACTGTTGAGATGCGTCTGACGAAGCTGTCGCAGAGTGTACTGCACAGGTACATCGGTGATGCGGACGTGGATCTCCGAGTGGATACGTTCGTAGTCTGGGTAATGAAGAAGAGCCACCTCCATAGCGACTTGGTCGAAAATCTTGAGCATCTCAGTTGGCGTGTTTGCGAGCCAGTAGGCTAATGTAGCCTTCTGTTCGGCGAGATGGTCGAAGGAGACTTCCAAGGACTCGGCATTGACTTCACCCAAAGTTCGGATGCGGGCACCGTAGACTGAATGACCATGCTCGTCTGTGTACTCAGTCAGGAAAGATTTGAACTCTCGCGCTATTGTCCTGGCGACTTGAGGTTGAGCAACCCAATCCGTCAATGTGTTGGCTTTGACGTCGGTGAGGGCTTCGAGAGTCAACTCCTCGTTCATGATATCATCTGCCATGTCCATGTCGTCTTCCTCGTCATATCGGTGTCTCCGAACACGGCGACGTCCCATCAAGCCTGCCAACCCGTCTTGCTCATCTTCATCAGGCAAAAAGGCAGCAGGCATACGCCGTCTTGCCTCTCTATCACGAGCGTTGAGTCGTTGGTCAAGCTCCCGTCTTTGAGCAAGACTGAGTTCTTCATAGTCACCTTCATCGTCGATACCCTGGCCTTCGTAAGCATCATTCTCCCGGGCCGCGTAGTCGTTCTCAAAGTCGTCGGCAAACAGATCGATTCCCTCGGCTTCTTCGGCGTCCTCGTCTAGATCGTCGACGTCGCGGATAATGTCGTCATCGTCTAGCATGTCTGCATCTTCGTCATTCGGCAGCATAGGAGGAGATGAGGCCATTGCTATGAGTCGTTAGCTGTTTGTTGTTTCCTTTGTTTGCATCGCACTCACGACTGGACGGCGGATGCGCCGCCGAGGAGGGAATGTCTTCATCGTCTCTCGCGCGCTTGTTGCCTCTGCTGCTGGGGCCAGCGCCTCGATTTGCGGATGACATGTTGGAGCGAAGTGGAGAGCTATGTCTTTGTTAGTCTTGTGTTGTCGGAGGTAAAGAGGGGCTAGAGGTTGACGCTCGGTCTACGAGTCGTGCATGTCTGAAAATCGCACCTCATGTTGACTCAATACACGGTTCTCGCATGCAACAAGAAACTACTGTAAGGTGAATTGGGGTAGCAGTGCGGGGTCGCAAGTGGGAGGGAAGGGAAAAGGGTCGAGCAACACGACCGCGTCGCGCTTCCCTTTTGCACGCGTAAAGTGGTTTGGCTGTGGCCAATCAGCGACGGGGCGCGTCTGGTGCCTTGCGTGCGGCTTCCCCGAGTCCGCAACTCGCAAAGCAGCCTCACCCTCTTTCTTTTTTGGCTTCTTCAATTGCATCCGACTTGTTTGGTCCTCTCTTTTACTTGTTCGGATATACCAGTGATCAAGGCCGTTGCGCGTTGCTCCGCGACTATGGCGGATTCACAGTCCTCCAACATGTCTTCCAAGCAGCGCTCAATTAGCATGTCGCAAGCATCAGAAAGTTCCCAGACAGCAGCAGAGTGCGTTTTCCAAAAGAGTTTTTTCAGGAGCGGCCACTAATGAAAATCAACAGTTTCATCAAAGAGCAACTCAGCCTCGAGGCAGAAGCACGCGAGGCGCTCCCATATGTGAGCACGCACATAGTGCCGTATATGCCCTGACTGACAACGGACAGCAATTTGATACTTGCACGCGCGACCTCGGTCCTCTTCGCCAGAGCCTTTACGCCTGCCTTACTTGCAATCCAGCGCCTGCTTCATCTGCCCAGCAATACACCCCGGCCGCCGTCTGCTATTCATGTTCCATCTCCTGCCATGGCGAACACACACTTGTGGAGCTTTTTAACAAGCGCAACTTCATATGTGATTGCGGCACTACGAGAATACCCGATATGACACCCTGTACGCTTCGCCTCAATGCAAACACCGGGCGAAAAGGCGAGGTTACTGGGGAAGAGCCAGCAAAGACCAACAAGTACAACCAGAACTTCCAAAACACTTTCTGTGGCTGTGGTCAAGATTATGATCCTGATCAAGAGAAGGGCACCATGTTCCAATGCCTTGGACTCGGAAATTGCGATGAGGGAGGTTGCGGTGAGGACTGGTGGCATCCCGAATGTTTGCTTGGCTTCACTCGGGAGGAGTACAGCCAGATGATCGAGAAGCCCAAGGCTGGACAGAAGGATGACGCCACAGATGCGATGGACACAGAAATGCCTCTGAAAGTGGAGACTGCAGCCAACGGTAGCACCACAGAGACTGCGCGATCAAATTCCATGGCTATCGCGGATGCCGTCACAAATAGCAACGGTGTCGATGGGAATGACATTGCTGGGGAAGCTGGGGACGATGAGGACGATGATGACCCGCCTCTACCACCCGGATTCCCTGAAGAAGACGACTTTGATCACTTTATCTGTTACAAGTGTGTTGCAGCAAACCCATGGATCAAGAAGTATGCTGGCTCCACTGGATTCCTTCCGCCAATATATCACGACAAGGCCATTGCGCTTTCACACGCGGAGAAGATTGCCACCATTGCCCTCGATTCCGCCAATGGCGATACAAAGAAGCGCAAGGCCTCCGATGAAGATGAGGAGCAACAAACAGCCTCGACCCTAGCAGCTCCTGCCCCAGCCAAGCGCCAGAAGTCCGAAGATCCCAGCGTCACGCTCTCTAGCATCCCCGAGGACACCACCACCCTCCCCATCACACCCAAGAAGCTCGAAACCCCGAAACACGCCTCCCTCCCTCCGCTCCCCGAGATCGCTCTCACAACACCCTTTTCTCTTTTCCTCAAACCCGACTTCCGCGACCACCTCTGCCACTGTGATGTCTGCTACCCCCAACTAAAAGCGCATCCCCAACTCCTCGAAGAAGAGGACACCTACGAACCTCCTGTCTCAGAAGACGGCGGCGAGGAAGGAGGCGCGCAATCAGTAGGCACAGGCAGTATTCTCGACCGAGGCGAAGCTGCTTTCAACAACATGGATCGTGTACGCGCTATTCAGGGTGCAATGGCGTATGCACATCTTAAGGACAAGGTGTCGACCTTTTTGAAGCCGTTCGCCGAGTCGGGTCAAGCTGTTGGTGCTGAAGATGTCAAAGCATACTTTGAAAAGCTCAGAGGTGATGCTCAGGGTATTCAGGATGCTGCTGGTGGAGCCAAGGCGAGTCGAGATGACGGGGAAGCAGAAGGGGGTGAAAGGAAGTAATAGAGTGGGTATTGAGTGTGTAAGTATATACTAAGCGCTTGGCTAGCACAATTTAATACATATGCACAGTTGAAGTAGTAAGGAAATTGTAATACTTCTGATAACGTAAAGCACCACCGAGCCGGACACACCACCGAGCCGGACACTTTTTCTTGGCATCGCGAACACCACCTACGAACAGCGATGCAATCACAACGTGCAATATTCTTGAATCAACAAGAAGGTAGAATTGAACTTGCCCTTGCAGCCTATACCTCACGTCAATCTAAGACTGTACGGAGCGCTGCAGCAGCTTG